>KN838864.1:25869-43375 GCA_000827195.1 Laccaria amethystina LaAM-08-1
GCCTTATTCCGATCAGAACTCGTCCCGCTACACTTTTATCTCTATTCAACAAGCTACCCATCTCCGAATTCCTTGTCCGTCTGCGAGTTACCCTTCGCTGCGACCCCTTCCGCACCTTCGCCGAACCCTCAGGTGCATGAGAGGCTCCCTCTTAGGACGGTTCCTCACAGCAACGAGTGCACCCACCTCCCCTGTTGATGTCCCCCCTTCCTCCCTGTCTGTCCCCCCTCCCTGTTTATACCCTGTCTCAACCCCCTTTCTGTATTTCCCCTCCTGTCCCCTCTCCCTGTCTCTCCCCCTCCCTGTCTCTCCCACTTCCCTATCTGTCCCCCCTCTCTGTTTGTCCCCCCCTCCTTTAACATACTAGATAGCAAAGTAACTTTTATGTTGTTATTATTTTAAATAAACCTATTTTATGTATTCATATATGAAAGTTGTAAGGATTGGAATACATGGGGGAGAACAAAGTATGGTAAGTAAGTTACAGTAAGTATTTAAATGTCTCAGATGGCCAAATGTCATGTAGTCCTCAGGAATCCTGAGGACTTGACAAATTTTTTCTCCTAGAACTCAAAATCAGCAAAATTATAGTATAGTCCTGCAGGAATCCTGGGGAATCCTCAGGAATCCTGTGAGTCCTGCAGGACTCTGAGGGGGACTGATAAGTACTGAGAAAAACTTAGGTTTGGATGAAGAAGCTCAAGATGCTGAGGATAACTAAATAGTAGTGAAGAGAAGTCTGCAGAAATGTATATCAGTGTAAATTTATGTAGCCAAAAGGAAAAGTATAGTGTGTGCAGAAGTGTATAGTAGTGTATATTAGTCTAAATTTATCTAGCCAAAAATAAAGTATAGGTCTATTTGTATATGAATATTTATATACATATATTTGCATTTAAATATGGTTTTTCAACCTTATTCTGCTTGATTCCACTGGAATGAATGGATTCCTGCAGGAATAGGTGGGGCACTGTAAAGTACTGCCATATTGTGTGAACTTGATATTTTGAGTACAGCAAAGTTCAGCTGCATTGAGAAGTATTTGATAAGTCACTATGCTATCAATTACTTTGTTAAAGTCTGAGCATTAATATTTCTGATAATCTAGGGTAATTATCAAAACACTTGACTCTCTGTTCTCATTTGAACAGGCAATTCTGAATACTTAAGTTCTCATTCAACCATTGGAGTAACTAACAAGTTTGTATTCAGAGGAATACACCAGAGTTGATGAACTCTAACAGTCACTCTAAGATCATGCAAATAGAATAAACCCTTATTCAATAAGCATTCAGGACACCTGAAAGCATTTGAATATCAGTCACTAATTGAATTAGTGATTCATAAGTTTATTTATACAACCTATATAAATATATAAGCTTTTAGTTTAATCACATCAAGTTAAATCAATTGAATTAAAATGATGTCTACTACATTTCATGTCTAGGATTATACACTTTTTCTACTGTAACTACTAGAGACTTTTCCCTGTCATTGTGCCTCGCCGCTGTTGCCTGCTGTCATCGTGGTGTGCCGCCATCATTTTGTGTTGGTGCGTGAAATGAGTGTCAATCAAGTCACCTGATTTATCAATGTGATATGATCAACCTATACTGGAAATCACATGACTCACAGATATATTTCTGTCTATAAAAGTAATAAGTGCATGGGAATTCCACTCAAATTCCATTGGAATTCCACCTGGAATCCACAGGAATCCACAGGAATTTCCATGAATTTCCCTGGAATTCCACTGGGAATCTGCCAGAATCCCATGGAATGGCAGGAATTCCACCATCCCATGGGATTCTGGCAGATTCCCAGTGGAATTCTGACATTCCGTGGCATTCCGGCGGAATCCGCCGGAACCCATGGAGGAGGGTAAAGTACTGCACCATTCCATGGGATTCCAGTGGATTCCCAGTGGAATTCCAACATTCCGCGGGATTCTGCTGGAATCTGCCAGAACCCATTGGGGCGGGTAAAGTACTGGCAATGTCCCTTGTCGTTCCTGCATACAGTATATTAGCGAAGTGGGAAGGAGGCGACAGGGATGTGGGCACACTCACGGTTGGGAGTGTGTCCAATTCCCCAGCACCCATGCCACATACGTGACATGGGTGCGACCCTCATTCACTGACTTGGGTGGGCGGTGCCTCATTGGCATTGTTCGGCTGGTGCTATGGCAACATGGGTGAGCTATCTGGATGGTGATGGGGCAATAGACTCACCATACCCCAGCACCCATGCCACATACATGGCATGGGTGGTGACACCTCTTGTTTGCACAGTCAGTGTCCCTCATTTGATCTCGTTGGTTGGTTCAGGGTGCCGCTGGGGTGGCATGGCAGTGAGAATGGTTGAGGGTGGTTGAGATGAGCGGGGACCATGGGCGCTCATTTGCCATCCTGGGTGCACTGTCGTACCTGGGATCCAAACAGTGTGTCAGCAGATGGCACAACAACTAGGGGGGCGGACTCACCAACTGGACAGCATCCATATCATGGGCACTGTCCCTTGTTCGGTCTCCTCGTTGGTTGGTTCAGGGTGCCACTGACGTGACATGGCAGTGAGAGTTGTCAATGGTGGGAAAGACATGCAGGGGCGTGGTCGCTCGTTTGCCATCCTGGGTGCACCATTGTACGTAGAATCCAAATGGTGTGCCAGCAGATGGCACAACAACTAGGGGGGCAGACTCACCAATTGGACAGTGCCCATATCACAGGCTCTGTCCCTCGTTCAGTCTCCTCATTGGTTCATTCAGGGTGCCGCTGGGGTTATGTGGCAGTGAGAGTCGTTGAGGTTGGTCGAAATGAGTGGTAGAACCACCGCCAACATGAACATTGGCGGCGATTGGCAGTGGCAAAAGTGGGTTGGTGGTGGTGGTGGAAGGGAAAAGGATTGTCATGCAGATGTGACCATCCTGTAAATGGCAAACATAATGACAGTGGCAACAGGCAAGTAAGTCACATGCTGTAAGTCACATGCTGCATTTCACCTTAAAGACCTCCACTTTTTGTACCTGGCTTCTACATTGCATTGGGCTTAGTGCATTTGACATTGGATTCATCAGGATGTCTCCTGCTCTATCCCCAGGCCTGGCATAGTGTGAGATTTAGCTGGCAGTTCTAGGTCAGTTGTAACATCTGCCCAGCCCAGTGAATTACTTAGCTCTGTCAGGGATCTACTTAATATGAAAGATTGGGCCAGCATATTTAGTTCGGTTATAACAGGTGCAAAGTCTATGCCCTGCCTGGCATATACTGAGTATCTCTGGCATGTTTTAGCTTGGTCCAGCATTACATTGTATTCTGCTGGCTGACCCACTAACAAGAATTTAGGACCCTCAGCCGACTCACCAACAATACAACTTTCAAAACTGTCAGTGGGCATTTGTCAATGGTGGTGTTGGACCTATGTGGATGGAAGGGGGTGCACATCAATAGGAGTGGTGGGGACTCATCCCCGTTCAGTCAGGTGGGTGTTGTTCCACCATGTCCATGAGCAATTGAGGGTGTTCATGGGCACTGGATCTACTTTGTTGAGGGTGTTGCTGGGCAAGCTTCATCAATGTGTGGGCACCTGTGAATGGTTGTGGGCACTTGTGAACAGTTGTGAGTACTGGTGGGATGGTTGTGGGCACTAGTGGAATGGTGGTGGGCTGTTGTTGCCTGTTGTTGATGGTGGTGTTTGGTTGTTATTGGCAGTGTTGTGAAGTTGCAGCATGTTGTGGTTGTGGTGATGGAAGAAAGAAGCATTGTCATGAGGTGTAATGTTGGCATTGTGTATTGTGACATTGTTGATATTCACATGCAAGATCACATGCAGATGTTCTCATGTGAAAATCACTCTCTGCCTTTGTTTACAACTTACACTTGTTGTATCTTTTTTGGCCATGTTTTAGACGAATGCTATTGCCAACTCGTCATCCAAACACATTGGCTTGCATCCATCACAATCCATGCATATTTTTGATGGGGAATGTGATGGAAAATATGCTTAAATATTGTAGGACCCATAATCTATTGTTACTTTGTGATATATTAAGCAGAGGAAGACACTAAAGCTAAAAATGTACCACACATGGTGTACTTTACACTCCCCCACAGACTCTGGTTGGACTCCACCTGGACTCCGCTGGAGTCATCTAAAACATGGCCAAACAAGATACAACAAATGTAAGTTGTAAACAAAAGCAGAGAGTGATTTTCACATGAGAACATCTGCATGTGATCTTGCATGTGAATATCAACAATGTCACAATACACAATGCCAATGTTACACCTCCTGGCATTGCTTCTTTCTTCCACCACCACAACCACAACATGCTGCAACTTCACAACACTGCCAATAACAACGGCCCACCCCCATTCCACTAGTGCCCACAACCATCCCACCAGTGCTCCCAACCATTCATGAGTGCCCACAACCATTCATGAGTGCCCACCTCTTGATGAAGCTCGCCCAGCAATGCCCTTGACAAAGCATATCCAGCACCCATGAACACCCTTGATTGCTCACAGACACATGCCCACACCCATGACTAAGTGGACAATCACAACAACAATGACCAGTACACATTGAGCATCCACCTCAACAAACGGCAACGAGGGCTCAGCCCTCCCTCTTTCCTCTCACTGCCCAGCACTCCCTTCCCCCTCCATTATTCTCCCCCTCCCCCCTCCCTCACTCCTCTTCCTTTAACATTCACTGTAGTAGAATCCATGTATGTAGTTATATTAAATACAATGTCATTTTCTATGTCTGTCCAGATCTAAATGTTATAAGTCTCCCCTTCTTTATTTACATGTAGATTTCATGTTATTATTTTGAATAGACTTATTTTGATACATGAATGTCGTAAGAAAATCTCTGTGTATGGTATGGTATAATTACATGTTCTTGGAATGATTCCACGGTATGATTCCATGTCCTTGGAATGATCCCATGGTATGGTTCCATCTCCTTGGTATGATCCCAATGGTATGATTCCATGATATGATAATTCCAACTCCATAATATAATTCCATTCCTATGTATTGTATGAGTCCATTTCTTTGGTTCCATTCATCTCAAATGATTCCAATGACATGTAGGACAAGGACATTCTGGCAGTCTTGCAGATTGGTAGTTCTCAAAAGAGGTGGTCAACATATTGCTCATATGTTCCTAGTGCATCTCTTGATTTGTTTCCCCAGAGGTGAATGCCAGTGCCATTTGTTCATATTTCTGTCACTCATTAATGATGTAGAGGACAGAATTTTGATTTAAATTAGACTAGCTGCACTTAAATAATTATGCTGGGCTGCCCTTGAAACTTGAACTCTTGCTCTGGTTGTGTTCAAGGATTCAAATTGAAATTCCTCATAGTACCAGCTGGCAAATCCATGTGCTGTGAGGCAAAATGTGGAGATTCTGAATGCAAGATTTTCAGGACAGTATATTTTAGATATGTTCTATTTGAAGAATGTATGCTCGCCTTGGGTAGTAATTTGTCTAAGGTCTTGCATTGTTCATGAGTGATAACCAATACACAAAGGTCTTGTTTTCTCTGCTTCTCAGAGGCCATGCCATTGTGGTGGATGCAGTATTGATTTATTTTTGATGAATATTGAGTTCATTATATGGCCTGGCAAGATATACAATTTTAGGTGGCCTGTGATGGATTATCCAGTGTAAATGGCCAAAACCTGGGATAAAGCCCAATTGAGCTGATTTTTAAAGAATTACATTCACCATATAGCCTCCACTTGTAGCTTGAAATGAAAGCAAAAATCTGAAGAACCTGTCCACAAAAGATGGAGCGCAGTGGACCAGCATTGCAGCCTGCAGAAATAATTTTCAAATTTTGTGCCCAATATTTTCAATATCTGCCTACAGTCCCAAAGCCATCAACCATTGGTAACTAAATGATAAAGAAAAGAGTCTATTACCAAGATGCGACCACTATGGTCATAGCTTACAAATTTCATGTAGAGACCATTCTCATCTGAGTCATGGTGCTCTGAAAAGGACCCCTGACATGGTATGGTATGGTATGAGTGGAATGGTATGGTATGGTATGGTATGGTATGAGATGATATGAGATGGAATGGGGTACCTTCAAGGTTTGCTAATTCCAAGAATTGGATAACCTCATAGGTACCCAAAAATGGGTGACTGAACTGCACAGAACAAGAAACCCTCAAGAAAAGGAGAGATCGAAGGTCAGGTGAATGCTGCAAACTTTGAATGATATATCTCACCTCATTTTGTTGATATTTCACCCACTAGATTTGAATGGCCGCAACTTGAAAACAGGCCTGGCCTCTCAAGCATCATCCACCGAATGGCAAAGTGAGGATCCCATGAATGCAGAGGAGAAGGAACTGAAACACCAACTGGTTATTGGCGCAAAGTATTGGTCTCGCAGTGATGGCTTACCTCCATTTTCAGATCTACTGGTTTCAAAATAATGGCCTCAAGCCTGCAGCAGCACCGCTTCTGGAAGCCTTGAAAGTTTTGCCCTTGTGCACATAGCCAAGGGGGCCCCAAGCCCACAGCAGTGCCAAAGCAAACACCCACATAGGGACTCAGCAAAACCAGAGAGCCTATAAACCACATGGTGCTGAAGCCTCAGCAAAGCTGAATATAGAGAAACCAGCATGCATTTTCTCACATGTGCAGCCACTATTACTGGTGCTGCTAAAAGTTGGACACTATTTAACAAAAATTCAATAGTTACCTTGCACAACAATTCTCTATCGAGTTCCTAGGCATTCAGATTGTAGAAAAAAAGGGCATTGGCATTGGGGTCCATGTAAGAATTAATGTGCTCAAATTACCCCAACAACATTGTGGGTTCCAGTGTGTATGCATATGCCAGTCGACCAGCTAGCTTATTTACTTTATCTCTAAAGGTTGATGCATTGGTGAGTATTGTGTAGCATTGAATCATTGCACTCATCATGGTGGGTGCACTTAAGGGAGGAAAATTGAGGTCTTTACAGTCCTCCACTGATTCCGGCCAGAATCCGGCGGAATCCGGGCAATTCCTGGAATTCCGGTGGAATCAAATTTGGCAGAGGGAAATGGAAGTCAAATTCTGCCAGAATGGTTCCAGGAATCACCCGGACGGAATTACACCAGAATGGAATCCGCAGAATCTGTAGAGTGCACAACAACATCCAAATCGAGCGTTGGCGTTTGCCGACGCTCGATTTGGGTGTCATCAACAAACAACAAACTCTCTCACCACCACCACCACCATCGACGACGCCCACCCACCGTCGCTTCCTCACCACTGTCGCCTCATCGCCACCGCCACGTCATCGTCACCATCAACATAGCCTGCCTCTCTCCACGTCCGTCCCCAACAACCACCAGACCACAAACGACGTGGCAACGCCACGTCACCGACTGAATGAGCACCGGCCACTTCAACAGCATACTAGGACGGGGGGGATTCAAGGGGCCACGTCGCTGAGTGCAACATGGCAAGCATTCGTCGTTGCTGTTTATGGTAGTACGCAACGGTGAGTCCATTGTCCCCCTTCGTCTCAACCCACCCCGCTAACGATTAATGACCGCCGGCCTGCCACGTCGCCAACAGCTACGCGGCAACCAGACATCACGCAAGAACGACATGGCGTGGCCACGTCGCCAAATCAATGCTACGCAAGGGTGAGAAGCAGCACGTCAACAGTCCCCACCGGACGTGCTGCATCGTCTGACAGTGACGACGTTGGGAACATCATCACCGTCCACGAAACCACAATGCCCTACTACAACTACTCTTTGGGGTACCACGTCACCAACGGTGATATGGCGACCAGACGACGAACAACAATGTCTGTCATCGTTCGTCATCCTTTAAAGCCAGGGTAAGTCAGTACCCCCACCCCTCCAGGACGTTTTTTCATACAAACTCCAGGTGCCACAAAAAACATTCCTTATTGTATATGAGTCATGTATGATCAAAATAAGACTGAAACAAGAAGAAAGTACACCACTGTCCATAGATTGATTGACCTACAAAAATGGAGAATGAGTAGAATTGCAAAGTGCCTACCAATATAAGTGTCTTTTCTGCTGCTGCCAGATCAACAGCTGGAAAAATTCCAGCTGCAAGGTGAGTGATGGAGAACTGGAATGTATCTTGAATGAAATCCACTGCAGAAACTTGCCGGCACTCAAGGTATTTTGATGTGATGAAGTGAATGATTATGCAAATATTTCGCACAATTTCATTGTGCATGTGAAGCATTGGCTTCAAGAAGGGGTCCTGGCAAAGGAGCTGCATGGGCAATGAGTCATTCCATCTGGCCGCTAGCAAGAAAAACAAGAAAGCACCAATATTTGAACTAAATAAATGGTTTTGAGATGCACTGGCTTACCTGCCTCTATTTCAGGGAATTGAAAAGTGCTGCAGAATTTGTCCCATATTCTCTGCAGTCAGCGCTCTCACCTAGGTGGGACGATGTTTCATGGTGGCACAACCTGCAAATTGCCATCACACAAAAATCTGCTGCTGAAAGCCTCATATTGGACGACTATTTGGCAGGCGGCTAAAAGTCTTGCCAGCCTGGGCAGCCATCAAGGGTAGAATTCATCAATCTAAAAGGCAACAGTCTGTTATTGAAGTAAAAAGATAATTAATTATCTTAAACTCACTGGTGGCAGGTCAAATGCAGACAACATCGTGATTATTTAGTAATAGTTGTTGTTAGTGTATTATATTAATGTGTCTAGAGTACCTTTCTAATATTAACTGATAATGAACCATCCTTGAAATTTGCAAGATTCTAGAGGGATTGAATTTGGGATCATTGGGAATTTCATTGGAATTCTGCTTGGAATCCATAAGAATTCCTTCCAAATTCCAGTGCTTTACCCTCCCCGGGTTATTCCATATGGATTCCATGGAATGGGGGGTGGATTCCACAAATGTCAGATGGACTCCATGGAGTGGTGGATGGATTCCATATGTTTGGTTAGTGGATTCCATATGGAATAAGTTCATAAAATCATAATTCTACACTTATTCTATACCATTTTCAGGGTGAAATCCATATGGACTCCATATGGAATCCATATGGAATGACTTCATGGAATAAAAATATTACACTTAAAATAGTCTGTTGTTGAATTGATTGACATAGTACAAGAATTTGAGCTTTTATCTACTAAAATCAATTATCATCACTACGAGCATCATCACTATAACCATAATCACCATCACCATTGTCTCCTTTTTTCATCTTTTCTTCCCTCTTTTGTATCTTCTCAAGAACATATCGGGTATGGTAAAATAACATTGCATGCAAAAACCAATTGAAATTGTCAACAGTCATCCTTTTCAAGATAGAATCAAATCCTCCAATCCACCCATTCAATTGTTCACATGCTTGAGTATTGAATGCTCGTTTCAAATATTTTTCCCCATCTCATGTCTCTGCTTCAATAACCAAATTAGGTGCTGATCCATCAAGAGGGGCAGGGTTGCAATATTTTTGGCAGATCATATCTGTAGTGCGATGATTGATGTAATGATATACATCAAACCATAAGTTTGCTAGTCTTGCACCATTCATCCCAGCTTCCATTTTGAATGCTTGTTCTAAGAACCAGACATGCCTTATCAATGCATATATAATCTGGTCTTGTACTTTCATCTGGAAATGTATCTTCCATAAACTTTAAAATGTTTGTTGGTGACTCAGATTTTGCAAACTTGACCCATGCAATGACAACACCACAAGGTGCACAAATTGTTTCCACACAATAATAGCACCCAGGACTGAAATAGTTTTCATTTTCTACCTCAGGAGCATCCTCATCATGGGGTTGAACATTTCTGGGAACTTCTGAATTCCAGGCAAGATGTTCATTTGGTCGATTTAGCATTCGTTGTACTCCAGCCAAGCTTGACTTTGTTCGAGACTGTCTATATAGATGCCTGTCATTGTGATGTTCCTGACAAGCTTGAGTTCCTTCAAACTTGTTATTTTGACAATCCCGAACACGACAATGATTATGAAATTCTCTTTCATGGATCTGACAAAATGATTCTCCCTTTCCACAAGCATTTGAAAGAGGTTTGGTACAATTATCAAATGCACAATGAGTTGGTCCCATAACAATGCCATCCATTACAACCATGTTCACCATGGCTGGTTGGTTTCCAATATCAACATCCATTGGGTCATCTGATTCTGCTGAATTTTGCAGTTCTTCAGTAGCTGCAGCATCTAATTGAGGTACAGCTTGATTTTCATCAACACCAAGGACAGCTGGTGCATCATTGGCAGCAGGTAAAAAATCTGCAACTGCCTTGCATTCTTGAGTACACTCAGAGCAAGTGTGTTTGTCTGACAGCCTCACAGCACCACCTTCACCAAGAACAGCAAATGCATCATGAGTGAGATCATCAATGGATGGATTATCATTTGTTTCAAACATGACCCCTGAAGCTTGAGCAATGGTACAAACTGTTTCGTGAACAAATTCCTGCCAAATTTGACACCTTTCAATTCTGAGTGACTCTTGTTTTCCATAGCTGTTGGTCTAGAATTATGGCATAAGCTGAAACTGATGCATGAAAGCTGTATGAACCATTAACAATAGCATTTGAAAATGACCTGTTGACATATAGACATTTTCCAAGTTTCAAATATTTTGCATTGTTGAGGTATACCTGTCTTCGAGGACCTTCAACTTGAGGATAGTTTTCATGATCAGCAAAATAGTGAGTTTTGCAATTAGAACATTTTCCACTCAGAACAACAACATTTTTAAAAATTTCAGAAGCTTTAATAAGAGTTGTTGTGACAAGCTCATTAGGATCTGAGTGTTGCAAAATGGCACAGCCTCAACATTTAATATCAGAACAAACATTAGATGGTGGGCAAATTATCATGATTGCATGAATTTCTTTTTTTTGAAATTGGCTGAAGTCTTTGAATTATCCTTCCATTACTCCCATAGGGATTGAGACCCAATAAATCAGCAAAGTTGTTAAGCTTTGTTCCAATGTTGGTTATAATTTGATTTTCAGGCATTGACTTCAAATTTCCTGACTAGTTGAACAAAGTTTTGAATTTTGGTTTTGGAGTCTGCTTTTCAACATCACGAGCCAGTGATTTTATCGATGAGCTCAAATTTACCCAATTTTCATCTGAAAGTTGGGGATTTTGCTGGCGTCAGTGCAAATTTAATAAATCTGTATTTTCAACTATAGTGAACAATAGCATCAACACAGTTGCAAGTGTGATTTTTGCGCTGAAATTTTGTGCAATAAAATCATTGAACAATTTGAATGAAACATCTGGAAATGCTTCTTGATTTTGCATAGCATTGGCACCAGGGCACAAAAACAGCAGAACCATAAATGGACTGAGCATTTGGAGAATTATAAACATGTCCAAAATTGCAACAGTAATGCAAAAATTTGGAAGCCTCTGGAGTACTTGATCACTGAAAGAAAAAAATGGAGCACCAGTAAACATATTGATACAAATACAACAACAAAATCAAACAAGTCTGAACTCTACCTATCCACTAGCAGTAATCTTCTTCTTCTTGTGACTCTTCTTCCTGTTATCAGCCTGCTCTCACTCTACTTCTCTCTGCTTCACTTCTTTCTGATTTCCTTTCCCAGCCCCTGACCCAGACCCTGACCCTTGCTTCTTCTCCTTCTCCTTTACACCCTTTGCAGATTTGGCAGACTTGACTGCTTTCTTTCCTTTCTGCTTCTTAAGCCAATCTCCCAAGTCTGTGACAGAGTATTTAGACTTTGTGACCCCCCAAAGATTAAGATCTGATTTGGCATCAGGATCACCCTCCAACCAGGCTACCATGTGTTCATAATCCTCTACCATTGGAAAGACTTTGGCATAGGAATTCTGCCAGGTTGTCTTTGCAACAAAAAGTCCAATAACTTCAGTTTTGTTTGGATACTTTCCAAACTGTGTCAGCCACTTGCGTTCAGCAACCATATCAGCAATTTGTCCCTGGATCTCAAAGATGTGGATGTAGCATTGATACATAACTTGGATAGTGGGGTTGGTATCATAGCAAAGAGACTCATTAATTGTCAGCCCAGCTGCTTTGAGTCTACCAAGAAGTTTCTCATCAATACTGCATTTAGAGCCAGATGGGACAGAGACATCCATAGGAGTATCAGGACGAGAATGAGAATGAGACTCAGATAATGCAAGACGAGCCACAGATTCAGAACGAGATTCAGAGAAGGCATAGTGAGATGATGGTCCAGAAACATGAGTCGAAGGGGGGTAAGAAGAACCTGTAGAAAATGAAGAGCTGTTTGGAAGGCACTTGACAATAATAAAATAAAATGAGAAAATGAAAAGAATAGATAATAATAAAAAAACTTACAAATAAAATATGACGTTCATTACTTTCATTGTATTCAAGGCTTTCATTATCCTCCAAAGCATGTTCATAGCAACCTAATAAATTCCACTGCCAAGAACCAGACAGGTTCGATTGTGCAAAAACATGAGCCCCTTCAGAAATAATTAGTCATAAACAAATGTTGAATATTTGCTTTACATACCTGTGACACTATCAAGCCAATTTGCAACTTTCTTTAAAATGACCCCAGATTCAAGAGGAGGAACAGTCAAGACACGAAATATTGTGTTGGCAGGGAGTGAGGGGTCAGGAATAACACTTAGTTTGACTGGGTCATTGTACACCAGATAAGCAAACACTTGGTAGTTCACTTGAGCACTCCCTGCAATAAAACTGTCACCCAACCCTAGTCTCAGAAAATCTGCATGATTTAAGGCATTCCCCAATGCCTTACCATGCAAAATACCCCCCATGATGTGTGAAGACCCTAGCGCTGGTGGTCTCCCTTCAACATCCATGTCAATATCTACAGCATGTTGTAAATTTAAAAATTCAAAATTCAAAGTTTAAATTACCTTGATCATGAAGAGGATCAAGCCCAGCCATCATACCTAATACACACAGAGTACAGATGAAAAGAAAGTGATATACCCAAGCTGGTTCTGAGGTCAGTGGTGAAAGTGTCACTGCCTCGGACAGGTTGAGGGGTAGCTGCTAGGTTTGTGTTGGCATTTCCACCATCATTGATGTTGGTGATTGTGCGGTTGTTGGCGGTGGCACCATCGTGGCTGGGGTTGGTGTTGGTGTCATTGCTGGGGTTGGCGCTGGTGTCATTGCTGGAGCTGGCATTGGTGTCGTTCTTGGCATTGCTGTTGGTGTCGTCGTCTTTTTCACTGTCATCGTTGCTGGTGTCGCTGTTGCTGAGGTTGGCGTTGTCCCCATTGTTGTTGTCGTCCCCGTTGCTGTTGTTGTACCCGGTGCTGTTGTTGTCAGCCCCATTGTCGTTCCCGTTGTTGTTACTGTTGTTGTTGTTGTTGTCCCCGCTCTCGCCTTCGTCGTTTTCGTTGGTGGAACCCTCCCCAGGCGAGTTGGAGCCGGCACTGGGGCTGTTGTCACTGCTGTCACCACTGCCGTCCATGCTGGCACCACTGCCATCCTCGGTGCTCATTTCGGAGCTGTCGCTCGCCACCCATGCGTGGCTCCTTTGCTGGGGCAGCATCGTCAGGAAGACGCTGCCTGGCGCTAACGAAAGCAGGCGGGGGCGGCATGTGGGATGCACTGGCATCCCAGATGTGTTCCGGGGGTGCAACAGCCATCCCGCTCGGCCCTGCAAATGTCAGTAGCAAGGATTAAAAAAGGGGGGAGGGGCTTACGGGGTGAGTTTCATGGGAGAGAGCTGGATGGCATCCTCTGCCACCTTCTGGGCACTCATTTTCCTATAATCAGGGGCCATCGGGGTTATCAATGGTGAGTGATCAATGTGGATCAATGTGGATGGGTATGTACCTCGGTTTCTTCCCTTTCTTGCTCTTCCCCCCTCTTTTCCTCCCCACCTCTGTTCCTCTCGTCACCGGTTTGGGCTGTGCTGGCTTGTCGGACTCGGGGTCGAACTGGTGCTTCTTCTGGTGCTTGCTTGCCTGGTTGCCAGTGTTCAAGGGTCCTCGCTTGTGGACAGGCGTCTGGGTGCGTATGTGGCCGCTGCACAAGGCCTTGTCATCAGTGCATGTACGAGGCGGCATTGATCGGTTCTGGGTGGTCGTGGTTGTTGTGGTGGGTGGTGGTCATGGTGTGGTGGTGGTAGTGGGAGGAAAGAAGCGATGTGGCAACATTTGAGCCACATTTGGAACGTTACAGGCCGTGGGCTGCGCGGGTGGGTTATATAGTGTTGAGGTTCTACATATAATAAAGCCGTTATAGCTCAGTTGGCTTTAGCGCTGCTCTTGTTCCCATAGTCTTGAGTTCAATTCTTCAGAATGGCAAACTTTATTTTTCCTAATATAGTAAGAACACTATAAATACCACCTGGAATTGCTCCATGGAATCCACCTGGACTGTTCCATGGAGTCCAGAGTGGATATACTCTCATTCGATATGGAATCCAGTGGAATCCATATGGAATGGTGTTGGATTCCACATGGAATTAATCATTCCATGACCATTCCATCATCATTCCACATGGAATAAGAAATTAACTGAGGTCTCAGCCAATGTTGATTCCATGGATTCCATATGGAATAACCTGGGGAAGGTAAAGACCTCCTAAATTCCATCAGATTGGCACTGATTCATGGTAGAATTTCCATGGAATTCCACTGGGAATCCATAGGAATGTTAGATTCCTACCATTCCTGCAGAATCTGACTGGAATTCAAATATTCTGCAGGATTCTGCTGGATTCTGCTGGAACTCATAGGGGAGGGTAAAGTACTGGCTCATGGTGGTGTTGTGAGAGTGTTGGACGACAGTTGTGGGTGGTGGTGGCCATTGGTGATGGTGGCATTGGATTCAAGCTACATTAGCCATACAAACACCATATGTCTTACAAGACTAAGAGTAGCACTGCATTTATTCATTGTACTGAATATATCTAGAATCTTTATTGTATCTATTTTGGATTTCTACCTGATATGTCACAAAACCAGCTGTCACACTACTGAATCAATTTTTTTGTGCTAGATAAACCTTTTTGGTGCCAAGACCAAGGGGCTCCAAATGGAAGATCCCGAGATATCCCACTCCCCTGACCATGTACCATCAGTAACCCAAATGGGTCAAGTCCACATTTAGCAAATCAGCCAGATAACATCTAAATCAGGCAGGAAAATGTTGTCTCCACACCCATCAAGTTGCAATAAAGTAGATTACAAGGTCTGTTACATGAAATAAAGCTAGATTAATTTATTCTAAACTTGAAGGCCATGGTGAGTCCTCTTCATGGGTGATCCCTGTCACCAGAACATGAAGAACCAGCTTGAGATGACATCCACAGTTTTCCTGCCTGATTTAGACATTCTCTGGCTGATTTGCCAAATGTGGACTTGACCCATTTGGGTTACTGATGGTACATGGTCGGGGAGTGGGATATCTCAGGATCTTCTGTTCAGAGCCCCTTGGCCAAGACTTTGAATTAAATATATTCCATGGTTTCACTACTACATAAATCATTTTGATTTAAATGTCACAAACTTGCCTGTCACACTACTAAATTAATTTTTTTAGGCTTAATCAGTTGTTTGGGTGCCACCAGGGGTGTGTGAGGTCGTAGTTCAAAAAAAAACATATTTTTTTTTTTTACAGTTGTAGAAAGACATTTTGAGTAAGTAGCTGAATTTAAAGTATTCAAATAAAACTGGCCTTTGTTGAACAAAAAGAGTGCTCAACTTCACTATTTGCCTTGTCATCCTGAATTGACCTTCACACCAACAGAGGGCCTACCCATATATCCTACAAGGGGCACTCACCCTGAAATGCTGCAGGTTGCACTGGCCACTAATGCAGCAAACTATCTACCCCCAAAAGTGAGTCTTACAATTGGGGTAATAATTACAAGCAGCATAAATGAGGCAGTTTATTAGAAAACAGGTTTTCATATTTTAAAATGGCCACAACCAGAGTGTGGGACATGCAGAGCATGTGTTATAATGTAAAGGTGTGCCAGTCAACCACATAAGGAAATTATTTGTCAGCTTATCTCCTGATAAAGTAGAATGGTCCTAGTGGAGGAAAAGAATCTTACTAGGGCTTACCAAATAAGGCAACTTTTGCTGACCAAGGGTCATTCAAAGTCAGCCTGCCCCATCCATCCCATTCAAGGCAGACAAGTTTTAGATCTGCACCTACAGCACAGTGCTCACTAACACTCAGCCTTGCCTCTGGTGCCGATCACAGCTTGCTGGGGGCATGCCCCCTGAACCCCCTGGTACACATGTTCAATCCCAGTTCTGGTACACAGGTTTCATCCAAGTTCTGGTTCTTCCATACACAGGTTGCAAAGTAGAAGTTTAAAAGTTGTAGTAAAAAGTATAAGACGGTGACATTCAAAATTAGTTAATAAGAACTTCAGGATATACAGTCTTTTTGGTTACAGGATGTGGAAGTTGATTATCACAGCACTCACCAATGAATCTTTATATCACCAATATCAATTCAATACACAGTTATTTACAGGTATTAAAATCAATACTTTACCCTACCCCAAGAGTTCCTGCAGATTCTCCCAGATTCCAGGGAATGTCAGAATTCCATTTTGGATCCACAGAAATGTAGGAATTTAAAATTCTTGTGCTCTTACCATCCCCAGGTTCTTACATATGGAATCACGGAATGGAGGGTGGATCCGATTCCAGAAACTCCTTGGAATTGTAGACAGATTCCATAGGATTGGTGGAAATGGATATAGATTCCAGTCACTCCATCTCATTTTCTGGGTGGAATCCGTCTGGTATGAATTCATGGTGTGGTGATAAGTCCACACTTAATAGTGTGTTGTTTGAAAAATTATATTGATAGAATAAACAACTATTATAAGTAGCTACATAGTACATTACAGGTAAAGAACATAGGATGAGTTATAGGGATGAGGAGGAAGGCCTTCATTGTCATGTCGCAGTTGTGTCACTGTGGTGTTGTCATTCCATGGTGTTGTCATTCCATGGTGTTGTCATTGTGTCACTGGGGTGTTGTGTCCATTGTGTGGCATCATTGTTGTCTCATATGGTCAGTACCTTACCCCCCCCCCCCCCCACATGTTCTGATTAGCGCTGAGCATTGCTGATCAGAGTTTCCCATCGGAACTGATCAGATCTGAGAAGTTCTGATCAGGTTTATACCATCAGAATGGATTACAATTATATTGAAATTAAGTGGTAATAATCAAAAATCAAAACAGGAAAAACAGAATATATTTGTAACACTTCAGTCACCTGCTGACTACTGACTATTAGTCTTGCAAACTTCATGGATACTGCAGGACTAAAAGTCAGGGTGTATATCTACATTGTATATATCCTGTGGCTTGTATATCTGCACTTTGACCCAAATATATTTTGGGCATCAACGTCACACAAAATATATTTCTAGTGTGTCACACACCCCAAAACGTATTTCCTCTGTCTAGACCCTGAATTGTGACTGTCACACTGAAGAAATATAT
>KN838865.1:0-12274 GCA_000827195.1 Laccaria amethystina LaAM-08-1
AATATGAAGAAAATTTTACAGAATATATCTATTGTTGGTTTTGAAAACATCGCTTTTCACGAGGCTCTATTGGCTACTCACCAAGTCTATCGGCTATTCGAACAAAGTCATCCTCCTGGGGCTATGAAACCATTTCAATTTTCAAACATACAAGCCGAACCTTCGTTTGTAGCTCAAGCCCGGTTTCTAACACCGGCTCAAAATAACCCATTCAGTGAAGCAGAACATGATATTCGAATCAGTCAAGATCCTCGGGGACATTTGCAACAATTGGTTAATTCCGGGAATTTTTTCTATACTGATGATAACGAAGTCGAATTTCAGGAGGTTACGGAAGATGAATCAGGGTAAAGTCATATGAATTACCTATATATATTTTTAAAACATGATTGTAGAACAAGCATCGTTGCCGATTTGGAGGATCCCTGCATGATTCGCCCTGGTCATCTCGTCGAATTGTTTGTTAATTTTTGTACTATCACTACCGGTGGACTCAGGCCCATTCAACTTTTTTTGGTGAAGTTGGATAGAGTCGTCATTATCAATAAAATCGGTTCAAGGGTATGTCTGCTTCTTTTTAGAAGTATATTTCTAATCACTTCATAGCTTCTATCCAATTACGATATTCAATATGCGCGCGGAGATCAACAATCACAAGATGAGGCTGTTTGTATTCCAAAAAAGCGTCGTTTCAATCCAACTGTTTAAATAATATGTTTTACTGCAACCTGAAGTAGTTTGTACGATAGTACTTGTAAAGTAAACGATCATTCATGCTATAACGTGCCCAAGCTCACGACAATAGCACACGAAGAAGCGGACCGTTATCTGTTCATCTGAGCCAACACTTGCCTTCGTTCTGGTCGCACTGTTGAAGTTGTCGTTTCTTCACCTGGCTTAAATGAGCAAGACCTGGAGGAAGCATCAACGTCGTTCATGAGCCTTGCTAATAGAAAGATTCATTGAGCACTTACTAATGTGGAAGTTTGGGTGGCCTTTCATATTGCCAATCATTGCGTCCTTTTGAATAGGTCTAAAGTACCTATTAAGCTCTCTCATCAGTTTCGGTAAGAAGTCCTGCAAAGTCATGACAAAACTGAGCTTCGAGGAGGTGTGGTGAGTATCTCTCGTGCCACACGAGCACCAACGACATCAAGGTCTCGGCAGAGTAGTAGTTGACCTTCTTATGATCTGTGCTCTAATGTGGGGATGAGTGAGCGAGGGATAACGTAAGAGACAAAGTCTACTGACAGTGATTTGGACAATGTCTCTACTGAGGACGACCAAGTTCCACACAACCGAAGTAAAACGGCAGAAGCACCTTTGGCGAGAAGTGAAACGATGCCACAAGCCTCCAATTTATGGAAGGTACCGGCAGCGATCTCGGACTGGGATGTTTTAGCACATCGTAGTTAAACGATGCAGAGGCAACGAAGAAGAGCGTAATGGAAATGCTTATACGGGGGGCGGATACGCGACTGTACCAATCGTGAATCTAGACAAGCGTTACGCAAGCTTCCGTTTTCATCAACTTGGTGTACATGCAGATATACGGAGAAAGTAATGCTTATGCATATACAAACGGCGCATAGGCCCACTCCGTTCATGGCTTCCTGAAATTACTCTGGTTGAAGTCACATTGTCGCCACCATGATTTTGAGATGGTACACACAAGGTACACAACAACGAATCAAGACCGTATTCAAAGTGTGCACGCGTGTGGAAATTCAACAACGTCAAGATGAGATTGTTTCTATTCCAAAATGCGTCGATAGTTAAACGATGTCGACGCGGTGAAGAGGGACAGAACGGCGCTGCTGATAGGATGTAACATGTTGTTTCTAGAGAGCACGCGAACACGCAAGAAGGTTGGTTGAAACCTTATTTTGAATGTAACTGAGTAAGCAAGTTCAAAATTTTGACTCCGAAACAAGATCGTGGATTCTTCCAGAAGCTCAGGTGGCATTTTAGAACTCCGTCAAAATAATGTTACTATACATAGTCACTTTTTAAGATCCGACAGAAGTTTCCAGAAGACGGATTTGGAGCTATTCAAATACAATTCAGTAGGGGGTCGTTCGCGTTCGACAGAACCCTCCTTAAGAGTCGGGGAATACCCTCGATTGTATATACAATGCCCGTCAAAACATTTAGCTCGCACGACGAATTCAAGGCCGTCGTAAGTTTCACACACTCTCCCCTTCCTCTCAACTGATTATGATTTTCACGACGCGTCAGGTAAACGCAGACAAGCCCGTCGTTATTGACTTTTGGGCTACGTGGTGTGGCCCATGTCGAATGATATCTCCGGTTCTCGAGAAGCTCTCCAACGATCCGTCTTTTACTGGAGTTGAGTTCTACAAAGTAGATGTTGATGAGCAGGACCAAATATCTCAGGAAGTAGGGGTCAGAGCGGTACGTCGTATATCACGTTGCTGCTTTATTTTGTCATAACCCTGATTTTATTTAGATGCCTACGTTTATTTTGTTCAAGAAGGGCCAGAAGGTGTCCGACCTCGTCGGTGCGCGCCCGCAGGAATTGCAGGTACGTCATTTGACGACGGGCTCGGCGTTAAACTGATCTGTCTTGCGACTCAGTTGCTCGTAGAAAAGGCTCTTACTGTTTGAAGGACCATCAATGGCATTAGAGATCAGAGGCGGATCACTGAATATCATTATTCGAGGGGATTTCACAAACTATCAAGTAACGCATTTAGATTTGTATTGCATTTTGACAACATGGTGGGTTTATGCCCCGTTTTTCCAGCACGGAAGGTACCCTGGACGTAGAAGGTATCGTGGCTCTTGAAGACATTGCTAATCTCACGCCAGAACTTAAAATCTGACATGATGGAATTTTCCTTGCACAAGATACGTCGGATAGCTGACAATATTACGATGAGCGGGAGTGCTTCCCTGCAACTCGTGTTGCAGAAAAAACAATGCCTGCCGCGGTTCCCAATAGCAGGAATTAT
Organism: Laccaria amethystina LaAM-08-1; assembly: GCA_000827195.1. Classification (NCBI taxonomy): domain Eukaryota; kingdom Fungi; phylum Basidiomycota; class Agaricomycetes; order Agaricales; family Hydnangiaceae; genus Laccaria; species Laccaria amethystina. The sequence goes on from KN838865.1 coordinate 2,976, forward strand.
GAGTGGTAAGGATTGTTGGAGGATTGTATTCTCAACGCTTTATTGAAACCCAGCCAAATTCAAAGGGCAGCAGAATCATGCTTGGGGGAATTGTATCCCAACTCTGTATGTGCATAATTCTTTATAAGAATATGCTGAAGAACTCAGTGGTAGTCATTACCATATATTCTTTTTGCGCATCGGAATTCTTCAAGCGCCATTCAATTCGATCCTAAAAGGGGGAGCTAAACATGGAAAGCTCGTTCCTCTAACCCTGCCTCACAACACAACATGCATAATTTAATCCGTATGCTCCCTCACATTTCTTGGGGACAAATTTCTACTACGACTGTGTTTCTTATGGTTCAGCGACGGCTGGACAGGGGGAATTATTCTATTTCAACGCGTTCTTATTGGTTTTTCTACATTCCAATTTATTTCAGAAGGGTTGCCTTGAGAAAGGTGATTAATTTTACGCATCCTATCCAGAATGAATGAATCTTCATACCTCTCATAAGACACCCAAAATATATACCTTACTCTGTTATTAGAGGCATAATTTTCCTCTTTATCTGTACCCAAGTACAGTGGCGGTCTGATACTGTTCGATAATAATTCGGACTTGTAATAGCAGGGGCCCAGGGCGCTCAAAGTTACACAGCCATCGGCCATAGCGCTGGTTCAGGAACGAGGCCAAAACCAAATTTGTGCTTCGGCATGATCTCGGCGCGCCTACTTATGAGCATTGCCACCAATCCTCTCACTACCACTCCACCAAGCACCACCGCCTCCACACACACTCTTCCATTCCACCACTACACCATCCTCTCCAGACCACACGCATGGGCCGCTGGACACAATATGACGAAGTCATTCCCCCTTATCCTGAACACAGAACAAGGAACTGACCGGGGTGACTAACAGGATTCATACCGCCTCCCAGAGGGCATGAAACGTATTGGATACGACGCCGATTCAGAGCGGTATTATTTCCGTGATCGTGATGGGTCGATATGGGTCGGCGAGGAGGGGGTGGAGGTGGGTGAGATGACTAGAGGTTCGTCCTTGTTCTTTGAGCGCCAACACTCCCTGATGGTCAATGCAATGGTTTACAGTATCAACTCTGCCCGCTTCCGTTGTTCGGCGGGCCGAGGACGACGTAGAAGCTGCGCCCCGCCCCAGAGGGAATGGGTATCAGCTGCTCAGTGGAGATCCTGTAAGGCTTCCGCCCTCTTCCTCAACAAATTCAATTAAATAATTAACGTACATAGACCCGTCCTATGGCCACCAGCGCCCCTTTCTCGCAAACGTCGCCCTACCGCACCCTCTTCCCCTTCTTTCTCCTCATCGCCGTTATTCTCTTATTAATCTGGCGTGTGATCCTCTCTCCGTCACTATTCTCCCCGATAAAGCCCAAGGTTTGCCCGGAGGGGACTAGGTCGTACTATGTGCAGCCTGGGGAATCGTGTTGGGAACTGGCCACCGCAAGTGGATGGGAATTTGAGCGGTTCAAAGAGGTCAACCCGAAGGTTGAGTGCGAGCCGCTTATGCCTGGCACATCGATCTGTTTGCCCGCGAGGAAGGAGTTGATTGGGTGGAAGGCAGTTGAGAGGGTAAGCGGGGATGAGAAGGCGAAGAGGAGGAGGACTTTACGACTTTGAAATGATTATGATGACTGCGACTACGACTGATTTTCTTCCATCACATGGACAATATTCATCTCATTCACTTCGATCTTCCAATTGTATATCCACTCTGTGTTCTCGGCAGAAAATAGAGAAGCTGGTCTAATAGTGTGGTTCAGTCATCCATTCTGCACATGTGAATACAAAGACAGCGACTGTGCCACAACGGCTGGCTGAAAAGTAGAAGAACAGCTCAAAGTCATGATCAGGGGTCATCGTTTCGTCTTTGTTCGCATGATGCTGACAGATCCTCTGGGACTTCATTATCGTTTGCATCCAATCATCCCCCAAATCCTCGCCTTCTTCCACTCTTTCGAGATGGTTGATAGGACCCGATAGTGCGAAACCACGAAGGGTAGAAAGTGCGAGGTCAAGAAAGGATTCGAAAACAAAGGAAGGGTGGAGCAAAAGCATGTAGAATGTGTCGCGAACCCAGCAAGGTTGCACGGATGGCCACTGCATCCCTGCTTCAACTTTGATTGCCCTTCCTATCAAGGTCGCCATTAGGTCCTTCAGCCTCAATATACTTGTTCGGAGAGTCAAAGATGTGGCGATGATACCAACGGCACTTTCAATCTCATCCTCGACAGCTCGGACACTTCCGCCCAAGGGTGGAATTGGCTGGGGTTTCTGCAGCGAAGTTTTTGTTGGGTTGCGTGGCGGTAATTCCGGCGAAGCCCTCGACGTCTTCTTTGTGAGCCTTGACATCACCAGAAATCGACACAGACCCTGCCGATGGTGGCAGAAGCATATATGCACCGTCAACTTCATGCGTCTCCACTCGCGGCGTGCGCCTTGACGGCCACAGCGTTTCCCTAAGCTAATCAAGCAGGTCTTGCGGCTTGAAAAGCGTCTTAACGGATGAAAATTCGGTTTGGAAGCCACGGCCCGAGAGTTTCGGGTTTAAGATTTGCTGTCTAAAGTGGTGACGGAAAAGGGAAAGTGTTCATGGTACCCAAACCAAGACTCTTGGGGATCGATGAATAACCCGGGGGACTTGGAATTACTATGATCACAAGAACTATGGCGTGCGAACACGATCCTAGAACCAGTTGTTCTCTGTTGCGAAAGAAGTCGAGGCCAAGGTCGAGCCGGGGTCTGAGAATGTTTTGCACCTGCATGGGGCCACTGAGAGGAACTAAATTCGCAGAAGGAAGGGTATGAACGCTTCTCGGAAGCAACCTCAGAAATTAGCTAGCAGTTGGCTTTGCCCCGTGGGTACCGGCTGGTTCAGGTCCATCGATGCCGGTGCAAAGTGAGTTTCGTTTGCTGGGGGTCGGAGGAAGCGCGAAACTTCTCGGAAGCGAGGTCCACACATGTCTAGCCGGTAGTGACATCTTTCGTAGTAGAGAGTGAGTCGAAAGTGACTGAGAGTGGCTGGCTCGGTTGAGGTCTGGAACCGAGAACCATCAGGTTTCTGGAAGTCACTCCGTTTACAAATGGGGAGAATGGACTTGCATGGGCACCTGTGCTTCCGTAACAAAAACTCCGGTGTCTTGGTAACTAGAGCCTCAGGATAGTAAACTTGTGTGATGGAAAAGGCCGCCTGTCGAGAGAGGCGAGCGGAAGGGGAACTTATAACCCTCTTCCCGCGGCCCTTGTGTTGATAACTCGGTAGACAGAAGAGCTGTCTCCCACAGATAGCTCCAAATACTCCGCGGATGAAAGTTCGTCACAGGAGAGATGGATCCCGATTGTTCTTCGTTACAAGACACGTTGCAACATCAAGGAGTGGCTTATATGCGACCATAGTGAGCCATTGAAGGAGGGGTGAACGGTGCTTCCTGTCCATGAGTTGGTATCATTGTTCTGGCCCCCATGGATCCGGCTTACGTAACCACAGCCTATGAACGAAAAGGCCAAAATTTTCAGTAGTTGCGCCGGGTATAGAGCAAATAGAGTGTCGTTGGGAATGCAAAATATGGGGAGATATGTCGCAGAGATGGTGGCATGGTCTGATGTGCAGTTCATAAGTGGGCCAGCGACGAGGTGACGTGGGCAGCGTCTTATAGGGGTGAAATGAAAAAGGTCGTGCATGATGTCAACCGGTCGTTGAGCTTTTATGGCGATCTTCACCTTCCGGCCCTCGTACATTATTACAGGGAGATGGTGGCCTGGTCTGAAGTGCGGGTCGTAAGTGGGCCAGCGACGGGCCTGAGGCGTGGGCAGCGTCTTTTAGGGGTGAAATGAAGAGCGTCCTGTCGTTGAGTTTTTAGGCGATCTTCATTGTCCAGCCCTCGTACATTGTCATGGGTGTTGGCTGCGAGGTTCTAGGTAGAGTTGCACCGCGTGTCGGTCTGCTAGCCGCCTTAGCGGAGAAGGAGAAGTCACATTGACCACAAACAGGCTAGATGCCAGACTTGCTCTTGACTCAAAGTGAGCATGATAGATTTCAAGATCGGAATATCCGAAACTACAGTCGTCAGAGAAGGGAGAGGAGACTCGGAAGATGAAAGTCCGTGGAGGCCACAGGAGGCGCGCCTTTTAAACGCATAATCCTTCGATATCTCCAGTAGATGCATACAAGCAAGGGTTTGCTTGTTATCGGATAGCTGTAAGGCGGTATTAGTAGGGTGAATGCAGGAAATTTTATGGTGAAAATGCTTGCCCATCCCAGAGAACCGATCGAGCACTTCGATACCAGACTCTATCCACCCGATAATGCCAGTCGAAAAGGTGCTCCACGGGATCTCAACGAATTGATTGACTGCAGAAGATCGATTCTGCATACCAGGCGTCTTTCACTGAGGCCTACAATCAGAAGACAATAAAACATCTTATTGGATAAACTTAGTACTCATACCATCAAGCCGACATAGTGCAAACGACGAGAGGTCGGATTTTTGAAAAAAGGCGGCTTCGCTGCAGGGACACTCGTAATTCTGACCATTGCAGCTCGGCGGACAAGTGGCCGCAGAAGGTGCAACTTCCAAACGTACAATTAAGGGATCCTGAGCCTATCAAGGTCTGTACAGTGTGTGTTCGGTGCTAAGGAAAGACAAGATGACCTTACGTAACCACGAATATCGAGACTCAGAGCCATTTCGCCCTTCCTTGTGTCTGCTCTTTCTTACGTTCCCCTTACCGTCGTTGCGTTAACCAACCTGTCCCTCCTCTAGTTTTAACCGTGACGGACACAACTTCCTTCCGACTCCTCCATGTCCTCCGAAGTTTTGGTCTTTATTGACGATAAAGGCAAGCCCACGAACATTCCAGATTTCGCCACGATCATCAAGCAATGCTTCGAACTGGGTCCCGGCCAAGCTACCGCCACCAACATCAGCGGTGTGCGAATCACTCTTGAAAAGGGCTCTGATCACGACGTCAGCGACATCTGGGTTAAATATGGTGACAATATAACCATGGGCGAGGCCAGGACGCAGCTTTTTGTCGCGCAATACCTTCAAGACAAGAATAGCCCGGCCGTGCGTGCTCCTTGTCTTTACCTCGCCTTCACGTGGAGCGACTGCGGCTTCATCGTTTCCGAGTACATTTACGGGCAGGAATGCGACGACTTCGACGATGCCCTCATCGCCACCGCTGTGATGGCCCTCATCACCATCCCGTGTCCCGATTTAAAGCCTGGGCCCGTCGGAGGAGGTCTGATCGAGCACCCCTTTTTCTACAACCGGACGTCCTCCATCGAATACAAGTCCGTCGAGGACTTAGAGGATCATGTGAACGGGGTAAGTATGCCCTTTTGTCCTCTCGCACCTTGGATACTCTCCCGCTGATAACTCTGAACACAGATCCTCTCCGTCACGGGGAGGAAATCGCGCGTCAACTTCCGCGACGAGGTCACGAAACACGGACTGTGCCTCTGCGTATCGGACTTGAAACTCGTCAACTTCTTGAAAGATCTGGATGGTAGGATCGTGGCGGTGGACTTTGGCGGCTACTCATTCCTGCCGCCCTGCTTCTTCGCCTTTGCCCTAAAACAGGGAAGCTTAGCACACCGCATCGCCACCATGCTCAACTATCCATCATCGCCATCTCCAAATGCTTCGGCATTGGAGAGCGCCTCCTACGCGCTGGCCCCGTTTTCCAGCAATGACATCGGTGAGCAGATCTCTTTGGTGCCTTTTTTTTTCAGCTCACCGTACTGCACAGGCGTTCCGAAACGACTGCGGCTCAAGCGCCGTTACTAAACGCGGCGCACGAGCCGTCCTACGGCGTTTTTCCTTCTCGTCCTTTATGTGCGCATTGTCGTGACTCGCCGATTCTCCAGAGGCACGTTGCTCTGAGGGCAAGGAAGCCAAGATGCGAAAGGACAGTGCCGGTGACAGCTGTCAGTTGAAGGCAGGAAGACGCCCACTGAGTGCACAGCCGCGCCAGAGAACATCGCCACACTTTTCGACGCCTATATCTTCCTTCTCAATTTCCGTCTCGTCGTCTGCAATGGCAAACCAACCCAAAGATTCCTCACTAAAACGGCCTTCTGGTATCAAGGAGGGTTTTGCAAGGTTACTCTCGCCGAAATCTCGACCCGCACACAGAGTCATCGGCGCCGCTGCGCTGGATGAGTTGGGTTTTGATGGTGACGAGGAAGAGGAGGAGGAGGAGGATAGGGAGAGGGGGATGCAGATGACGGACCATCCCAGTTGTGAGATCACGACTTCATCGCTGACCACAGCTACAGCTGTCAATTCCAGCGCCAATCAAGATAATTCTGAAGAAACTACAAATACGGAAAACATACCCTCTACACCTGTGGTGTATTCTGTTGTAATTTTTTTACCTGTCTTTTTTAACCAGCATACACAGGAGTCGACCCCTCAACCTCCAGTATCTGGTCCTTATACCCCCAAAAGCATCTCGCTCTATGGGCGCGGTGATGGTACTTATTACACAAGAGAAAAGAGGCATCAGGAAGCTGAGCGCAAGTCTTTTTTTCCCCTCTTGCTGGAAGGATCATCATGATGACTTTTGTACTTTTTCAGAGAGCGATGATGAGTTCGGAACGACAATACGTGGTGTACCGTTCCCACAACCAGTAGTGTATCACTATCCTGATGCACACCCTGACCTGGAAAAATTTCCACGTTCAGAGTTGCTAGCCGCTCTGCAGCTCATCGAGGATGAAGGAGTGGGAAAATATGGTGTCTTCTGACGAGTAGTTCACATCTTGTCTCTGTAGCTTATTTCTACCTTAGTTTAATACGTCATCTTCCCCTCGAGATACCCTACCAACACGCGTGTCTTTCAGCTCATTCTCCTTATCCGCACAGAGTTTCCTTGAATGTCTTTCCCCAATCCAACCGAGCTACCAGATGAATTTAGCAGACCACCCAGAATGTCCACTCCCAGCAGATACTCTCCAAGCACCGGAGAGCCCCAGCTAGCTGCTCGAAGCCTCGATACAAACCAAATGCATGACCCGCGATTAGGATTCAACATTCAACCCACACATCCCCGCCCTTCATAGTCTACATCGACTCCTCATCCTCCGCTGCGCCCACGACCTCTTTCTCCACACAACACCCGAAATCGCGTGTACCATCCAACACCAGCTTAATGCGCACAAATTCAACACGATCATCTCGACCCGTTAGTCTTTCGGTGTCCCTTGCGAGACGGTTCTTGACCCGGACCTCCGATCTGGTCATAAATGCCGACTCTTCGGATTCCTTGGTACTTGGTAAGGGGACGGGGGAGATGACAGTATGTATGTCAAACACCTTTGAGCTGCGTATCGTGGCGTCAGGAGCCTGGTGGTGAGTGTGGTGACGATATACAACGTGAGCCTGCTCCGAAGCCACCCGTGTCACAAAATCTATTAAACCGTCAACATTAGCTATCGCCAACGGCGGGAACGGTGCAAGGAAGACCTGCCTTTCGTACCCAGAAGACAAGTCGGAATACCCAGGGGATTAGGCCCCGCTCGCAATCCATCTTTACCCGCTTTTGACAGAAATGAAACCCGAGCGTTTGAACGTCGGGGGATCACTGCAACAACGTCAGAATGTAGTATCGCACGACAGAAGTAACTATCATGCTCACCTCTCGCCTGACGTACAGCAACTCCCAACTGGATACTCAAAGGGTACGAGTTCAACGTCACGGAGAGTCGTTGCCGAGGCGACGTCAGCTGAGGAATTCATCATACAGTCTCTGTCGACCAACGTCGGTGGAGAGACCTCCTTAGGAAGACGGCGACTTGAGGGGATTGTTAAGAGGCGTCAGGCAAAAACTCGAATCTTGTGGAAGCCGATCGAAAGGGAAAAGGGGGAATGTCGTTGACCGTTGGTTTCGTTGGGGGGAAGGAGGGGGCGAATGTGGGTGTACCCTCGGATTTCAATACAGACAGCTGGGTAAACGATCGTTACCTACTACCGGTTTGGAATAGAAAAGAATAAGAACTCACTTGACATTCTCCATTAAGCAAACCGACAGCACGGCCAATGTGAGGACTTGACGAAGCAAATATATTGGCACTCGAACACGACCCGCTGAGCCACCGCGCAGCACCTTCGTCCTTGAAAAAAAAAAAAAAAGAGTTTGCAGCTATGGAAATGGATGTCCAGAGAGGGGCGAACTCGACGATGATCCGGACACTCACTTTAAAAGATAACGGCACGAAACGATTGTTAAGATGAAAGAGAGCGACCTGTAGATTGCACCTTTTTCTAGTTTCGGGGACTGACACTCGACACCACGCAGCAGTGACTGCTACACCGCCATTTCTACAAAACATGTTTGTAGCGTGAAATTCTCACGGAGTTGATGTATTTTTGGAACATTGTGTCGATGTGGACAGAATGTTGTGGACAGTTTGACTCTAGGATTTGGACACCGTGACTACATTCGATGTGAACAGCAGTTGTTAGAGTCAGTCCGGTAACAAAAATACGGTCGTATTCTCATTTTGATGTGTGTCCATATTATTCCCACATGTCCAAATTGGGCAACAGTAGATTATCTCGCATCAATTCTTCATCGCCTCGTCATCTCTTGATCTTTGCTTCATCTATGCCTCCCCCAACAGCTGAGGAGAGGCGGAGACAGCTGATAGTAGCAGCAGCATACCTAGTAAATGTTGTAGGCATTAGTGTTTTAAGGTCCGGTTCAGTCCAGTTTTTTGCGCCAAAAACGCGCAACCGTGGACCGCAACCGGTCCAGGACTGACCCAGATAATGCGGGGACCGAACCAGACCACCTAGGACTGGTCTTTTGCGGTCCACGCAACCAAAAAAGACCGGTTCAGACCGGTTTTTTGGTGTAAATTTTGTTGTACCAATAAAAATCATTTTTATCTCAACTATCATTACTCTGAAAATTAAACGAGTTGTATAACATAGTAGAACCTGTAAATACCCGTCATTCGACCAAATTTCAAGAGATTTATTGAATATTTGACAGAGCTATGACCAAAACCGAATTTCATCTGCTAAAGACTCAGGCAAAATATAATGTGACAACAATAAAATGTGTGATGCATATCTACATTGATGGTTAGTGGTAATATTCCTCTACTTAAAATCCTCATATGAAAAAATTAAATGAATCAAAATGATTAAAATATAAGTGAATTATAATCAATACAAGTTTCATGAATAAAAAGCTTGTAAAAAAAGATATTTAGTCATATCTTTCTCAATTCTTGACCGTTTTTGACGAACAAAGGGTCAAATTAAA
>KN838865.1:17397-32450 GCA_000827195.1 Laccaria amethystina LaAM-08-1
CAAATAATTTACAGTTCACACATTACATTTTGCCTGAGTCTTTAGGAGATGTAATTCGGTTTCAGTCATAGATATGCCAAATCTTTATTAAATCTCTTACAAATTGGTGGAATGACAGGTAATTACAGGTTCTATTATGTTATATAACCCATTTAATTTTCAGAGTAATTATAGTTGAGATACAAATGGTTTATATTGGTACATTGAATTTTACCGAAAAAAACCGGTTTGAATCGGTCCCATGGACTGAAATAGACCGGTCCTAGGTGGTCCGGTTCAGTCCCCACAATATGTGGGTCAGTCCTAGACCGGTTGCGGTCCACGGTTGCCTGTTTTCAGGGCAAAAAACCGGACTGAACTGAACTTGCGAACACTATATACAAATAACTTTTTTTGGTGATTTGAGACTTCAGACAGACTCTAGGACACAAATGTAGGGCTATTGAAGTGTGCAGAATGCAAATGCCCTCATTTAGGACCTTTTGAGGACATATGGCATCATTGTTATGAGCAATCAGAGGATAAATAGCCATCATCCACCGAAAACTTTCCATATGGAGTATTTTTCTCGTGTAACTTTATTGTGGAACAGTACATTTTAGATTTATTGGTGATGCTTGTCATCCTAATTATACACATCAAGTTGTCCACTCCAGCTTGCCCTCAGCCTATTCCAGAATTGTCAATTCAGTCAGCAACCCAAAAACGTGGGTGTCAGACCGCTCCTGTCAATGATGACCAGGTGTGCAATGACCCTGAGTGTGAGACTCTCATCAACAACATCAGAAAGTTAACACTTTACATTTCGGCTTTTAGCTGCTTTTTAGCTTGCGAGAAGCTGAAAATTGTAAAAGTTGAAAAGCTAATCTACCGAAAATATAACATCCTAGCAAATCTCAAGTAACACTCAGATTACAAAAAAACTACAATACTAGTCCACCTCAAACCCCCTCCACTACTCAGACATATGTTCCCTTCAAATTCTTAGCAACAAACGACCTGAACTGTCAAGTAATTGAGCAGCACACAATATGAGAGAGGGAAGGAGCACTCCATAGGTACCGGCAGTCCATGAATGGGACAGGCCATGCTACAGTGTTGAGGAGTGGTGTCCTCTCTGGCGGCGAACAGTAGCTGCTGTGTTGCGAAAGTAGGCAGAGTGGGGGTGATGGTAAGAAGGAAGAAACGATGTGGCGGTTCAAGTTGTTGATGGTGACACCACGTGAGAAAGTTGAACATCTGATCAATACAGCCAAACACAAACTTGAACCTCCACGTCACATTTCTCTCTTCAACTCGTCGTCTACCAGCCTCCCCATGTGCGTCTCTACCCCGCTTCATCTACTGAAATCATTGTGTGCAGTCACATCGCATTTTGGACACTTGTTGCAGATAGATTGTGGCTTTGCCCCCAGGTTTTGAAGTGATCTGGTCTGCCATTCCATATTCTCGAATTTTATTCTTTTATTGACTGTTTTCTTGGCTTTTTTTTAGTTTTTTCTAAGCTAGGTAGATTTCCGCAACATTGGGTAGATTATGTAGTTTAGTAAATTTGTACTGTAGGTGCTTGGCTACTAGTTTTTCGCCTCGACTGCTCTTTTTTGGGACTTTCTTGTCCTTTTTCGACTTTTTGGTTTGCTTGCCAATAGCGGCTTTTTTATGGCTGTCTGTTTGGGTAAGTATTCCCAGAGTTTATGTATTAGTGCGCAAAAATATATGTTGTGCGCAAAAATATTGGCAGTGCTGTGCAGAAATAGAAAAATATTTGTAGTGCTGCGCAGAAATCTTTGTATACTTGCGCAGAAATTACTTCAGTGTGCAGAAATGTTAGTTGTGTGCCGAAAAGTTGACATTTGTGCGCAAAAATACATTTGGTTGCAAAGAAACTTTTACTACATGCGCAGAAGCTTATTGACAGATTTATGTGGTGCGCAGAAATATTATCAAGTGCCGCAAAAATTATTATTTGTGTGCAGAAATTATTATTTGTGTGTGGAAATTATTGGGTCCCTTGCGCAGATTTTTTGGCTTCCTACCATTTTAGGAATGCCGTGGTGCTGTGGTTAGGTAATTGATCCTGTAGGCGGAGTTTAAAATGTAACAATATCGCTTTATGAATATTATCTTCACCAATCTGAGTTTAAAATGTTACAATATCTTTTTATATGGAGGTATCTTAGGGTTCCACAGACTCTTTTTTTTACAAATGGACACCTACATATTCCTAAGACATAGCCTAGACCATTCTGGACAGCTCTAGATACACATCCCATGCCTCATTTCTTTTTTAGATATTGCTCACAGTCCACAGCCCACACTCTGCAGTTTCCTATTTAGTATATAAGTAGGACAGTTTCATTTGTCTTTGGTAGCTTGAACATACATATCTAAAAAAACAAGCTTAGTTCAATCTTCAGAACCTCAGTGACGATATTGTAACATTTTAAATTCAGATTGGTGAAGATAATATTCATAAAAAGATATTGTAACATTTTACACTCAGATTGGTGAAGATAATATTCATAAAATGATATTGTTACATTTTAAACTCCGCCTACAGGATCAATTACCTAACCACAGCACCACGGCATTCCTAAAATGGTAGGAAGCCAAAAAATCCACGCAAGGGACCCAATTATTTCCGCGCACAAATAATAATTTTTGCGGCACTTGATAATATTTCTGCGCACCACATAAATCTGTCAATAAGCTTCTTCACATGTAGTAAAAGTTTCTGCGCAACCAAATGTATTTTCGCGCACTGAAGTAATTTCCGCACAAGTATACAAAGATTTCTGCGCAGTGACTTTGTTTCTGCGCAGCACCACAAGTATTTTTTTATTTCTGTGCAGCACTACCAATATTTTTGCGCACAACATATATTTTTGCATGCTAATACATAAACTCTGGGAATACTTACCCAAATGGACAGCCATACTTTTTGGAAATTTGAGTCTGGCTTTTTAACTTGCCGCTTTTCGGCCTTTTTCGACTTGGGCAAGTCGAAAAAAGTAAAGTGTGAAAGTACCGATGAATGGAGACCTCATTTGGAAGTAAGTCAAGACTCAATTTAATTTTACCACCCATTAGCAAGACTTACCTGCTGTAATTATACTTCTGTGATGATGAGTGCCAAAGAAATGCAGGTTTTACAGTGCACAAGCGTCCCCGACAAGGACTGTTCGGATAATGGCCTGGCCATGAAATTATATAATCATTTCCTTATTTAGAAATAGGGGGAGGGGGGGGGGTATGTGGTCGCCTTACACAAATAAACCAAGGTGATATACTTGAAAAATAACTTACATACCCCTTGACCGTCGTCCTCGAGCTGACTTAGGGGAATGGCACATTGCCCTAAGTCGGCAAGAGCAACGGCGGGATGCGCCTCTCAGACCCAGGGACGACCCAATCGAGCTATTGTATATGCGACACTGCTGGACATGTCGAACTACAAAAGGTGTGTCGAACCCTCTCTATCTTGCGACACAGTGTCGTTTGTGAACCTCATGTGTCGCCATTCTCCTTTTGGGGAGTGTGACGCTGTTGGTACATCCTCGCGAAGACGGGCCTAACAGTTCGTTGCAAATCGACATTCGCCCCGCACCGTCTTCCTCTCATTTTTTATGGGGGGGTCCAAATTCGAACCTGCGCTACACAGAAGAAATAAAATTATCAATAACTTATATGTACACCGCTGAAGCAACGACCACAAAGTAACAGTCCAACCGTCCATAAATAACTATCACGCACTGGCAGGACTATGAAGAAGACGAGCCAGAAGTATCCCAAAGAACCCCTCATGGCGGCCCTTCGATCAGGTGAGATCAATGAACGCAAAGGACTTTTGTCTCTTTCCATGTGAATTTCCCTTGTCGGGACTTTTGTTGAGGCCCTTGATAGGACTTTCGTAAGAGTCCGAGCCCATGCTGGTACTTTTGTGTGTAGGGCTTCGCACCGTAACCGTATGATACGGTTCATACGGTAATGTTATACGGGTACCCGTACCGTACCGTTGCGAATTTGAAGACCGACATAGACGGCCGTAAGGAGACGGCCGTCGACGGCCGTATATACGGGTGTACCTGCACCTGCTTTTTGACTGCTTTCTTTGAGCCAAACACGCTGTCAGTCAAGATTATATTTCGATAACCAGGTTAGGATGAGATTTACGCTCCACTTTGACACCAAAAGACTACTTTAAGTCCAATTTTGGTTCCAAAATAAGCATTACAAATGCTGCAGGTGACTATAACAGGACCGGCACAGGGCCGGAACACTTGTCAATACTACAAAGCTGCCCCAAAGTACAGTACAATTAGTTACAATAGCTATTCTGCACAATATTTACATTTAAGGAAGACTTAAAGACAAATTAATGGCTTTGGGAAGGGCAATTTTGAGTGAGTGGTAATTTATCCGTAAAAACGGCCGTATTCCCGTACCGTAATACCGTACCGTACCGTCAAAGTTTGAGAATTGGTCCGTATGCACCGTAAATTGTACGGCCGTAACCGTAATACGTACGGTGTGAAGCCCTATTTGTGTGAGCCCTTGCTCGGACTTGCGTTGGAGCCCAACATCGTTGCTTTGGCGCCCTGGACTCGCGAGGTGGATGACTTCGTCTTTCGAGGGGTTGATGGGGACGCCTAAGATACAAAGGTTTACTTACTATGTTACAATCGCGATCCCGAAATGAGGGGGGGATTTACCAGAGGTTTAACACCATTCTTCTTGTCCGCCTTGCTAAAATTCATTGTTGATCACGAATTCAAAAGCTTAGGATAAAAATAAAGAATACGCACGCAGCTTTCAAACCCGTCGGCCCACCATACTTCTCCCAAGCGGTTCGTTCGACCTTTAATTTATCATAGTTCTTCGTGGTTTTATACCCCATGGAGTTGTACGCTTTTTTATAATAAAGCGGAAGAAGGTCTTTATCGGTAAGCTATTTCACAACCCAGGTCAATGCCTCTTCCCTGAGAAAAAAATAAATAAGGGAACTAACGAGGAATTGTGATTTAGCCCCTGTTTTGTTCACAACGCTCTTGAAAACCAATATTCAGATTGAGGCCCTCGTATAAATATTAAGACTAGCACTCACCCCCACCTTATATTTTGACTTTCCCCACTTCGCCGTATCCCATTCAGACTCAGGTCGTTCTACCCTTTTGATAGGAGGAGCGCCTTCGGGGGGTTGTGGGTCGCGCTGCCAGTTAGCGTCGTCGGGATTAACAAAGTCGACGTTGTCGCCATAGTTGTCCTCCCAGTATCCCATTTTGTGAAGGTGGTTCTAGGACGTGGAGGTGAAGGTGTAGGAAGTGAGACACTTTACGACATCTTGGTCAAATCTTGGTTTCATTTCAAGAGCTTTGGCTGTTGACGTTTTTGTAAAGGGTTGGAGTTCTGATTTTTCTTCAAACTGATCAATGTACTTGGAGCTTAAGTCGTTTGCAAAAGAAACAGATTATTATAATCGCACAGTGCATTGCCCGGCAGTCGAACCCGGAGCTGGGCCATAATCAGTGTCGGAAGACCCAATCATGTCACCGCCACACCATCAATGCGCCTTCTTTGTCCGAACCGTTCTCAAGTACTTACTGTCTTCGTTCGTGGGTATACCATAGAACCTCCCTCGAGATATCCATCCATCCTTTCTTGAGCTCACGCCACTCACCATCGCAGAACTTCAGCTACGCAAAAATACTCACTTGACCCATGGCTCATCCCTGCGTATACCAATCTTCTCACAGGGTGACCATCCTCGTCCTCCGTTCTGAAGCCATGACCCACCCTGCGCCGTAATTGTCGAAATATCGTAGGGCTCGATCACTACTAGCACAAGTTTCCGACGAGCAATGGCAGCTCAAACACGCCGTTAGACTGGGGAACCCACTAGTGATATGTACCCATGAGGCGGAGGACGATACGTAGCGGGCTTCGAGGGGAGGAGATGCCGAAAGAGTCCAGACGTCCAAGGTTCATCCCATTCCCTTTGCTACACTTTTCTCAGTTCTTACAAACCCATGCCACTACCGCAGAATCATGTCCATTTATTCTCCGATACGCTAGAGTTCCCAGCATGCCTCGTGGCCACTTTCCCAACCCCTACATCTATATCATGGGCACGAGAGAGAATCCGTGGAAGGTGTACGCGTTTTGAGGTGGTTTTGCACGCATATAGACACTTGAGATAGGATGGCGATTCTATCTTACTCAAACGACCTCCTCTCCGCACCCCAACCTGCCTGTCGCCCACCTACTCCCAGTCCGGTGCCGTCCCCTGACTCGTTCAGGTTGACATTCATAAATGTTTCCTACAAATTCCTGCACCTACCCATCCCAACTCCCTCTTCACTTCGTTTTTGCGCCTCTCTCACCTGGTCCGTCTCATATTCAGATTCAAGATCGTGTTCGCGTTCAGCACGTTATGTCTCCGCAGTTTAATCCCCGTAGAGCAGCTATCATGCCGTTTCTCACCGCCAAGCACAACGGCTCCCCGTGAACGTTTCTATTCAACGACAGCGAGTGCTCCATTTCCGCTTCTCTCTTGTAACTATTCAAAAATTCAATGGAACGGTCCATCCCGGCACTTTCTCCATCATCTTCATCGGAAGAGTCGTTCTGTGAAACCGATGAATGCGAATTCTCACTCTTCGCTCACCCTTCCCCACCATACAAAACCCCTCACACCCAGAATCAATGTTTGCCCCTCGCCACTCAATCTGCTACTCAAAACCAGCAGAAGAAGCTTCATACCGAACTTCCCACCACCACCACATATCCCAGAGCTCGTTCTGCTCCTCGTCTGCCTCTTCTTCTATCCTCTCTTCCTCTCCCAGCGAAATGAGCCACCTCTCCTCATCCTTCCCAACATCCCCTACCTCCCACTCCCGCGCACCACACACTCCAGCCTCATTCTCGTCCTCGTCTCGCAGACCACCTCCGCCCTTCAGCATCCCTGCAGACTGCGTCTTCGAAACGGACGAGTAGTCCTCTGTGTTCTCGCTTTCCCTTTACGAGGGTCACCTGGACCTAACGAGTACCTGTTCATTTTCGTATGAATCGGACGACTTTCGATTCGACGTGGACTTGGATCTGGATGTGCACGTGGAAAAGGGGGCCGAGTACCCGATGATGCCACCTTCCTTCGAGCCCCAACGTCGACTTGGGAACAGACATCGCCAACGGCCTTGAAGGACTCCAATCTCGGTTTTGAGTGCTCCCCACCTCCTATGACGACGTCTCACCCTCGCCTTCCCCCTCGCCGATGCTCAAATTGAAGTGTTCGTTGACGATCCGCGAGGAACATGAACGACGTGGTCCTTCTGCAAAGTTGAGGTTATACTTTCAGAGTGGTGGGAAGTGGGGGAGCAAGAATTCTAAGGGTTTACAAACGCCGACGTCGATGAAGAGCCCCAGTCGTACCGGATACATGATATAGAGTCCTACTTCCTCCACGATGACGACGACGAGCCCCCACGGATATTATGGGCATGGACGTCATTCAAGCCACGAGTTGGATGTCATGATTATTGGTTATGGCCATGGGAACGGAGTGAAGAGAAGGGGGAGTGTTACGCCTACGATCAGTGATGCGGGTAGCGATGATAGTGCGTTGAGTAGTACTAGCAGTGGGTTGAGGAGGAAGCCTATCCCCGTGGAGATGTTTTTGAGGGGTGGGGTTTGAGCCGGGCTCTCTGTCTGTTTTGTTTTCTCTCAGTGATTATCCTCGCACTTACAGTGATCAAGGATGGACACGAGGATATTAAGCGGCATCAGGTGGATAGGAGGGTCAATTACAGCACTGTCCGAGTCCTATCAGGGCCACATTGGAAACCAACGTTCTCGGAAGACGTGTGTGTGGGTTACTTTGTGAAGATTCTGGATAATGAGTCCTTCCCCGCCAACACCCTGATTTGCGCGACTTCAGGGGACGACAACGTCGGGTTTGTGGAGACCAAGGACTTGGACAGGGAGACCAACTTGAAGTCTAAGCATGCCGTGCAAGCGCTCACTAAGCTGCGCAACGCCAAGGAATGCGCGAATCCGGACAACGCATTACACATGAGATGTGATAGGCCAGAGGTCGATCTGTACAGGCTCAATACAACGGTGTCCATTAATGACGATGGATAATTTCCTTCCTTCAACTACCATATCAGTGTTCTAAAGTTGATACGGAGGACGCAAACTACTCAGCTGCCGTCATACTAAAGATATCATGACGACCTTGGAATCTGCATCCCCATCTCGATAGACGTATATCCAGGTGGAGGGTCGTCCGACAATCCCTGGGCCCACGCCGACTGCTGCTGCTCCCTCAAGACGTGTATTTGCGCCCTCATTGACCGAATTGCCTCTTGCATGTCAGGCATCGACATTTGCATTTCATCTCCAATGATCTCAGCCTCCCCCGAAGTCTGCCGTCTCAACGACACCGATCTCTCAGGACCTGCGCTCGACTCCTCCAACTGTACTATGTTATGCTGTACCACTCTTAGCCGATTATTGAGATCCTCTTGTCGTACACGGCGGGTCTCCTCCCGTGTTCCTGCGACATTCAAAGGAGATGGTAGCAAAGGAGAGGCACTACGGTTGTTGCTACGAGTACCGAGCACACTTGAGTTTGAAGTTGACAAAGGTAAAGCTTTTTTTGAAGAAGATGGTTGCTGCTGGGGATCTGGGGGAGATAGAACGACCCCTCCTGAAAGGAGAGTTGGGTACCTGTTACGCATCTTTGCCTGGTGATCAGTTTCGGAAGACTCGCCTCCAGACACCGTGACGGTGGTCACGGGGGATTTTGAGTGGACTGCAAGGGGTTGCGTATATGGCATCCCAGAGGCTGACACCATTAAACTGCCCGCCCCACCGTTGAATGGCGTTATTGGAGGCTCGGGACCGCCGTTTCCCAGAGCATCATGACCTCCCCGACGATGCCAGTAGAACAGAAGGGAAATGACAAGGGCAAACAGTGTAATCCCACACACTATTCCACCAACGATAGCACCTACTGGAGTCCCCCGAGCTGGTGCACCCGTAACGATGGTAGACGGCGCCTGAGACGTAGTTGTCACCGCAGCTGGTGCACCCATAACAGTGGTAGATGACGCTTGAGATGTAGTTGTCACCGCGGACAGCGATGATAGCGATGAAGTGTTGGTTGACTCATTGTCATAGCTGAGCAAAAAAGTCAAGTGAAAGGTAGGAGCGAAACGGTAATTTGGCCTTACGTATAGATTGCGTAGTCGAAGAGGACATATGCGCTCGCAGAACCAGTAGTAGTGATGTTCAGTGTATGGAGAGTACTTGGAAGGTTAGTGTTAGAAAAAACCAACGTCTCATATTCGAATAGCGAGGCCGACTCGGATGGACCACTTTTATACGTGAAGGGTATTGGCGCCTTGTCATCAACTGTGAAGTTGGCGCTGCTGAGCTCTACGGGGCCTTCTTCCCGGGCCTGGTAGTCCGTAAGGAGGAAAAACACATAAATCGCAGTCCCTGTTAAGCGTCGATCAGGATATAAGGAACAAATATTATAATGCCTACCGTTAAACTGCATGGTGATTCCCATTGACCCCAGAGCGGGATAATATGTCCCCTCAGTGTATGTCTTGTGGAACACATGGATCGTGTCGGGAATGATAGGACAACCGGTACCGTTACATGTTACGTTTTGCTTATCCCATGCATTGGTAGGAAAGTAAGTGGGTTGGAGGCCCGTCACAGAGTCGCCGAGTTGATCGTCGATTGTTCTATTGACGATGGCGGCGGCAACCTTGGGGGGCCACCAGTAAACTTTAATGAGGGTGTAGCCTACCGCGCCCAGATGAGCCAACTTCATGAGAGGGAGGATAAGGTAAAGAGGACTCCAGAAGATTGGCCAGCGGACAGCATCTTTAAGCAAGTCCATCACTACATGGCTCACACCGAGGTAGTCCTGGTTATGGATTTGATGAGGAGGAAATAGAATGGAAGTTTTGGGGTGTTCACTGAGAAGACGACGACAAACTTCGTGGCAAACATCATCGCGACCGTGATGCCGCGAACTGCTGTCTTTCCCATGCCCTGCCACTTCGAATCATGGTTCGTCATGGACGGTGTTTGTCTGAGGGTTGAAATTTGAAACTTTACGTTGGCAGCGATCAGGAAGGTGATGACTCAATCTCACGCCAGTAACGAAGTTGCCCGCCCTCGCCGCTTCCTCATTCACGACTCATCCCTGCCAACTTCTCATTCCTAACCCCTAATCAATATGCAGTGCACCCATTGGGTATAAGTGGTCCTAAGGACAAAAGGTTCAACGGATTTCTATCATGCCGACACTTGTGAATGGACTTCCGCAGAATCCAGAGGTAAGTAGTGCTGGTGCTGTTGAACCCACTTAGCTCGCCCTCAGAGTACGTTCTGGCAAAGGTTTTTATGCAAGGAGTGGGAGATGGGCCATCGGCACTAGCGGTTCATTTCGTACCTTAAGAAAAAGAAATGTTTTAGTGCTAAGTAGTAAGCTTGAAAGGAAGGACATCAGTAAAATCACAAGCTCTTTCACTTTCACTTTCGACCTCTTTTCCTTTCACATGCTCTTTCACTTTCACTTTCGGCCTCTTTTACTTTCACAACGCTTTTACTTTCACTTTAAGACATCTTTGAGACACTTTCACTTTCACACCACTTTTACTTTTACTTTGGTACATCTTTGCAAAAGCTTTCTAGCTTTCACCTCTTTATGAATTTAGACAGTGAAGAGCAAAATATATTTTGTGTTCAGGTGACCAGTGTGGATGCAGGGTGCTTCATTATTGTTTCTGTTCAAGTCACAGTCTCGCTAAATGAGCTAGGTGAGTTGCATGAGAAGTGGGAGTGTAACGAGAAATTATGCACAAGTCCGTTGGAACTCCGACGCCATGTGATTCCAGAAATGGAAATTGGTTTATCTTCCTTCCCATCACTCTTTCTTCTTACCGTTCTTTCTTCCTTTCCACCACATCGCCCCACTGGTAAGTCCCCTCTAGTCCCTCCTGCTTCACGACACCAAGACTAACAATAGCAGCTAAGGCCCCAAGCCCGCCTCCCATGCTCAGTAGGATGACGGACAACCACGACGCGAAGACAATGACCACGACACTACGACTTGACAACCACCACGTCGGACCACCATGACACGACCACAACGGACGACAGCGACGTGAAGACGACCACGATTGACGACAATCCCGCCGGACCACCATGACCATGACGGATGACGACCAGCGAGGGACGATGACGAACAACCAAAGAAGACAAACGAGGGATAAAATTTCCTCTCGCCCTGTCTCCACCGCCGACCCTTCTCATTCACATCTGTTTGTCCCGCCACCAACGTACTAGGATGCTTCGTGTATGTTTCTTGATGCTTTTCCACGTGAACTTCAACTCATCTGGATTCTACCTAGTAACGACATGGGAAGCTTGTGCAGTCAAGTGAATTTCGTCTTGTCCAGCGTAACCTGTGTGCAGGGTACGTGTCCATGGGAGGGCTTGAGTACAG
This sequence comes from Laccaria amethystina LaAM-08-1, assembly GCA_000827195.1. Lineage (NCBI taxonomy): Eukaryota > Fungi > Basidiomycota > Agaricomycetes > Agaricales > Hydnangiaceae > Laccaria > Laccaria amethystina. The sequence continues at coordinate 28,925 of KN838865.1, forward strand.
TGGTAGGTGTATTGGGTAAGCGGCGTCACGTCAACTTCACGCACGTTTGTCAAGCCATTTGGGGCTAATGGTAACATGCAAGAGGTGTGTCCACAACGCACTTTCCATTAACCCTCACTTACAGAAGTGTAGACTCCTCGAGTTACAGCTCCATCTGGCGCTTACTCGGTGACCTTGAATTTCGGCTATGCAGCAGCTCCGAACCGATTAGATGAGTGGTTGCAAGGTCTTGGGAGGAGGGGAAGGGGGGGTTAGAGGATTATCAATGGCAGGCTGCTCAGAAGTGATTTAGAAAGTAGAGAAACTATAGGTATATACATCCTGTAGTACCCTACAAACCAGAAATATAGGCCCATTTTCCCCCTTTAAACCACTTTGTGATCCCCTTCTGGATACTTTTAACTTACGGACACTTCCAAAGCCCTTTCAGCCTCTTTCGCCGGTTTTGAAAGCGGAAAACACTTTTGAAAGAAAGGGGACTTGGATTCCAAAAGCGGTTACGCTTTGGCGCTTTCATGCTTTCAAAAGGGGTGAAAGCGGTTTTGTGATTCTGCTGATGGAAAAGCCATACGCTTCCAACTCACCTTCGTTGAGCCTCGAATGAGCACTGTTTTTGACATGTTTCTCCTTGACCAAGGCGTACCTGCACGAATATCCGCAGTTTTTACCCAAGGGTAGAGGAGAAGTTATCAGGAAGTGTAACATGGCTCGGCTATAAAAAGTCTCAGTTCTTGATGCACCATGAATTCCCTAGAGGTGCAAACCGTTACGCCTCTAGGTCAATTCACCTCGCGCAAAAGAGATGCCAACATTCTGGCGATGGTTGCCTGGTAAAGTCGACTCGGAGGGATAGCTCCAACTTGTAGACATTGAACTCAGAAAGCAACTTTTCATGACCCAGTCCTGAGTCGAACAGGAACTCTCTGGCCAAAGGTTGAAAATACCGCTCCAGGTTCTCCACCATAACACCACTAGGTTACCTGACGAGAGGATTCTCCAGATGTGAGAGCCGTTACACCGCTAGGCCATGGTCCATAACTGACCAAGGTCGGGTAAAGCCAAGATGGGTATAGGATTTGTCCGTAAAACTGAAGATTGCGACATTCACAGATTCTCCAGATGCGAGCCGTTACACCGCTAGGCCGTTGTTCATAGCTAACGAAGGTCAGGTAAAGTTGAGATCAGGTATACGATTTGTCCGTAAAAAGTTTCGTGCTTAACCTGCAAGCGATGACCTAGTCCTGAATCGAACAGGATCTCTCCCGCTAAAGGGATGAAATTTATTTTGAATAAACTCCAGATGTGCGCGCCATTGCACCATTAGGTCGTATAATACTCAATAGATGCTGGGTAAGTCAAGCGGCGTGGAGAGTTACTGAAGGCGTCCGAGCCACTTTCAGGCCAAGGGGATCAAAAAAGAATCTGCTGTCTTCAAGAAGTTCTGATTTGGAGAATAACCCTCGGGCAGTAGAGCCAGCATCACAGCAAGGTACTGCGGTAGTTGTCCTGAAGCGCCGCAGCTGCAGCGAATACTTGGCGGACACCGCTGGGGTAAGCTGGTGGCTGCCTGAACCATCAGGAAATTAGGGAAATCCTGATTTAGCAATATGACGGTCACGAACACATTACAATATTAGATTGCGTCGACAACCGTTTGTAACCTATTAGATGCACACTGCACGATTGGCATGGTATTGTCAACTGGATAAATTATTGCTTCTGTAGTCTGAACTGATTAAAATACAGCAAGGAAATTGTAACTGTACTGTGCAGTGGCTGCATTGAAGGTTTGAAGTAGAATCATAGTATTATTATCAGATGCTGGATGGTTCATCCCTCATTACAACTCCACCACAGGATTATAAGCCGGAGACAAGGTACATGTAAGATCATGAACAAACCAGATTCCATTACAATTGAGTCTAGTTCAGCTCGAAAATAATACATACTTGTATTTTTTGTCTTTGTCACTGCCACCACATCACAACACGAAGACGACCTAACATGGTACCGATCCCTGCCGTTCAGGGAAGTAGACATACCCAGTACCAGTCCACGATGACCTCCACTTTACTTCCTTTCCGTGATCCGCAACTTTGAACACTTGTTTCGCTGTGTGAGCGCTTGCTCTTTCTTCTTTCGTTACGCTAACCTTTTGTCTTTCATGCACGTTTTTAGCCCCATCCTGTCGCAAGGCATGTATTGTACATAGAGTACACAGCGTATGGTAGCTGACGCAACCTAGCCCTTACCTTGGGTGTTTTTGTGTAGAGGCGTGCTAAGCAACTGACTAGCTAGAAGTATGAGACTTATATTATGAGGGCATAAGCTGGCCCTTTATATACCCTACAGGATGGTCCGTGCTACTGTGTGTACATATTTGACATAGAACAATGTAGAACAATGACTATTAATAGTCCATTGTTCTTGGTTACCATTGTTGACGTGTAGAGTCACGTGATTGATTGTCAACACTCCCCCTCAAGTAGTGCAGCGTTAGCGCACATACTTGTCTGTGGGTTCAAGTCTGATTTATAGAGTATAGAACTCTATGCCAAGCTCCTTTCTATGTTTTAAGAAGAGCGTTGGTCCCAGATTCTTGGTAAACATATCGGCCACGTTCTCCGCAGTGGGAACGGCAAAGACCTTAACTTGGCCTTTCTCGATTTGTTCTCGGATATAATGGTAGCGGATCTCGATATGCTTAATCCCTTTTTGAGTAACGGGATTCTGAGCGTTAAAGATCGCTCCATGGCTGTCACCATAGATAGGGACAAACGGCATGGGTTTTCCAAGTTCACCAAATAAGATCTTGTACCATGCACAATCTCATGCACAGTCAGAGAGAGCGATGTACTCCGCCATTGTTGAAGATGTGGAGATCAGTGTTTGTGTTTTGGAGTGCCATTTGACACTTGCGTTGGCAAGGGAAAAGAAGTATCCCTGTGTTGATCGTCGTCTGCGATCTGCATCTGATCTGTCATCTCCATAGGAGGAGTCACAGTAGGCATATAGCCCTCCATCACTCTTTCCATCATAGACCAGGGGGTGTTCCTCCGATGGATTATGGGTGAATTTCACCATCTGAGTAACCGTGAAGGCTAAGTCAGGTCGTGTTCCGAGCATTAAATATAGCAAGGAACCGATCACCTGTTGGTACTGAGACCGGAGAGCTGCTGTGGCAGTTCCATCAAACAGTTCAGGTTTATAACCGGTGGAAAGCGGAGTTTGTGCTGCCTTGGCATCGGTCATACCAAAGCGCTTGAGAATTTTCTCAAGGTAGGGAACCTGGTCTAGGAGGGGTACCTACCACTTATATGATAAACCACAGGCAGTTGCCTGCACAGTCATCTGTTTCCTCCCAAGTGTGTTATGATATGAGATGCCCAGGCAAGTGAATGAAAAATGTCTCATTCTTTTGCCTGGCATATTTCATTCCTTGCCTTGCATACATTTCATTCCTTGCCCTAGGATATTTCATACCAGCCTATTGGATTTTTCATTCCATGCCCTAGCTTTTTTCATT
>KN838867.1:0-17298 GCA_000827195.1 Laccaria amethystina LaAM-08-1
GGTGGTGTAACGAGGCTGGGTTGGGCTGGTTGCTGCAAGGAACCTAGTTGAAGACTCGACGATGGCTCAAAGGGGTCCTCGAATGGAGAGGTAGGATCTAAATCTGAAAGTATGATGGAACTGTCGGTAGAGGGCGTAGACGTGCCTGAGGACGCTGTATTGGATGATGGTGTGATAGTGGCGGCTCTGTCTCTGGGTGCGAATCTACCGTTGATTCTCGGCTGGCCTATCCAAGAATTATTGGGCGCCAGGGTGCTAGTGGGTGCTGGAGACGAAGTGGTTGATAACGAAGGAAACACGCGTGAAGCACGAGCTGGCTTCGGAGATTATAGGCCGGCGGACGTAGACGTGGTGACGTTGGGCGGTGTGACGTTGACATTGACGGGAGACAATGGGTTTAAGACGGTGATAAGGGGACGTTTTCAGAAGGAAGCGGTGCGTGTTAAAGAACGAATCTCGCTCTCATCACCAGGTGGAAAGGGCGTGAGTGCTTCCGGTAGTGTGAATGCGTGGTGAAGTCGTGGTTTGTTCTGTACATCTGCCCTCTCTTTACCCTACTGTATGACTAATCTACTCCTCACGTGCTTGCTCGGGGGAAACACCCCATTCCCTATTCCATCGGCTAACCGGCTCATCGGCTCCGAGCCGAGCCGTTTGCAACACTATTTCCACATATAATTAAAATCTGACAAAGTGATAAAATCGACGCCCGTCTACATCCGTTGACGGCCGTTTTATATCCGTCCGTCTCCGTTTGGTTTCGCTTGGGTGACCCAGACGGACGGTTGGCGGTTAAACTACCCCCGTCGACCCCCGTCGATTAGACGGCCGTGTCCGTCAGACGGACGGTGCGCAGCCCTAATCGATCTACGCAGAAAGGCATGTGGTGACACAAGGTTTGTGTTTTCAACTTGGTTTCACTGCTACGAGCCATCTACTTAAATCTTATTTTATTTCGTCGGTGAACCTAGCCCAAGATTTTATTGGTCCTCGTCGCTGAGGTTGAAGTCATCGCTCACCGTTGATGGTGTATCAGGACATCCTCAGTTCGAGTCCTCAGCCTCGTCTTACGCGTACTTCTGCCCAGTCAAAGCGCCAAGTCTCTCTTCCCATCGACACTTTGTCGTCATGTCGCTGGCTATTCCCTGGTTGTTGGCATTATTGGCCGTATTGTGTGAGGGTGGTTTTATGCGTTGCACGGCCCCACGTTCCACTGATAATGGTAAGGAAACGTTAATTTATTTTCAATGCACTCGCTTACTGGTATAAAATCAGTCGTCAATCTAGCTCGTCAGCTGCCGACTCAATGTCCAAGGAAGTCGGAGCGGTGTTGATTTGCCGTGGGTCCAAAAGGGATTCACGGTCTTCCAGACGACGGTTCCGTATCTACGTCATTAATGCCCTACCACATCACCCCATTCTAAGCCGATACAACACCGGCCCAACGATTCCTCAACAACTTACATCACCCCTACATCTTCCCTTATTTAGCCCTCCTCGGCCGTGATCACTTAGATTGGGCATCGGCAGGTGGAAGAGCTCCTTGCGAGTGCGAGGTTGTCTTCGGAAATCGGGGTGCTGCGACCGTGGGTCCAAACGCTACATATGTGGGACCACTGCCAGTGCGACTGCGATTGCGCGCGGGGGGAGTACGTCTGGCTGGATTGGTTTTGGTTTTGGCGGTGGTAGGGTTGGTTTGGCGCACGGCCCGTGCTCACTGCTCAGCTTGTGGTCACTGTCTCCCTGCCGCAAGACGTTGTATGGACTTGATACGGATTGTCCTCATCACGTTTTGGCTACACGCCGCCCTCGCTTTGAGCCCCCGCATCACCACATGTGCAATGTTCAAGACATGGGCATAACTTGCCCTGCCAGCGTCGTTTTCTTCCTTAACTCGTTTGACGGACTTTTTTCTCAAAGAAGTAGGACAGAAATTTGCTCAATTCCTTTCTCCAATTCTCGCGTCTTTTTTGGGTATTCCTTTTGACTATGGCAGTCGATACATATTTTATCAAGCATATTGTCCAGAAGAATTATTTCAATATTTGGACCTGTTTGACAAGAACAACTGAGAGCCGGCTGATTCGGGGGGTGACGTAGTGCAGTGTTCAACATTCCTTTGACGTTCCTCTACCCACCGGTTGTTCTCATCGACTAAGTTTCCTCTGTTGCTATATGGACGCATTGATTGTAACGCAAACGGCCGCTAGACATCGGAGCAGAATGCCCGGATAGCGGAGTAATAGGGTTATCCAAATTCACTGGCAAGATGAGTTCCTCAGGTAGTCCGCCTCACTTACTTACGCATGTGCTTGCATAGGTGACGATTGGGCTTGAAATTGACATGCACACCGCTTCACCCCGAGAAATTCAGCCCTGACGCCGACCATCGCATGAATTTAGGTTTCGAGTGATATAACTTATCATTAGACATACCCTACAAATGTCCCGGAGGTGGGAAGGCTGAGGAAAAACAATTCCAATCCGGGGGCGATCTTGTCTCTGAAAAATTTCTGTTTGACTCCGATCTGAGAGCGTCAAGTTTGACTGGTGACACTTGATGCGCCCCGGGATGCAATTAGATTCACCAAATCGATCCAACTCGAAAGCGGCAGAACGAGGATGCTCCGTCACGACGCCTGGGGTCCATTATTTCCAGTCCCGCAGGACCCTAAGCAGCGTAACCGTTACAAGTGTCGAGATTCAGACCGACCCCAAGAATTGCAACTCCGCAGGCGGGATGCAACAGAGATTTCCCAGCACACACTACTTAAAAACGGGAGTCTCGGAGTGAAGGCTCTCCTTCAGAAAAGAACGTTTAGCTGAGTCAGTCCTACCGCTTTAAAGACCCTCAGCAGTGTTACTTAGTATCAAGATATAGTATACCGCTCCCAAGCGAAGTCCCTCGAACTGCACACGCAGGATACGTCAAGAAATCCCTGTGGTGAGAAATCAAAAGGCGGTAGGGGGAGGGCGCTCCGTCAAGAAGCAGACGTTTTGCTGGGTCCCTTATTCCGAGTGCTGCCGCGGTCATGCCACCCGTCAGCAGGTTTCCTTATCATACACAAGCTTTTACAGCCTACCGTCCTCATTCCCAAGCCACTTCGAAATGCGAAGGCGCCCCACGCGGGGAAGGGAACACATAATTGGACCAAGAAGCAATGCTTCAAGTCATACTTGGTATGCTGCCGTGAGCCCACACAACTTGCATACTTCATTCGCTACGGACTGATACCAAGATCTGGAAACATCCCATAGGGGGGGTAACGTTTGACTCGGACCGAAAAGCAACGATTCAGATCATAGGGTGCTGTGATAAGGCCTAGAGTAAGCTTCACAACCTGCCTACCCCATTCGCTCTTCCTAAAAGAACCCCCTTTGTCATTTCCAGAATTCCTTGATCGTAGGGAGAAAGGTCACCTGTCTATACTGAGGGTATCTCCTTGACAGATCGGATTGGTTTGTTATCTCCAGCGTCCACTAAGCCTATTTTACCAGTAACTCGTCAGTTCAGATCTCATATTCAGCGCTCTAGTGGACTTACTGTGGCCTACTCATATTTCTCTCGTGACAATAGGTTTTCAGGAATCGTTATCGTCATGAGACATTGCAAGAGTCAACGTGTGCCCACCCAGTCTCATTGGGTTAAAGACTCAGACATGCAGCACCGCATGTAGGCGCAGAAACGCCGCCCATGTCAAGTCCCCGTCTAGTTGCTGTCACCCTCATTTGTTACAGACGCCGGTTCTTAGAATGTTCCTTGAAACGGCCGCTCGTTAAGCAGGTTTCAGGGGTGGGTGTATGAAGTTGGATTAAAACGATAGACCACAAAAAGGTGTTACTCCAGGATTGTTTTCCTTACGATTGCCCTCCATGATCTTTCTCAACGAATCAACAGAAGATTTTTTATTTCGCTTTCGTTCTCTCTGGCTCCAGAAATAAGGATCTCCTTCACTCCGCCGTCTGTCGTTTCATTCTCCGTTTCGATGACCAAGTTTCACATCTCAGAATTACGAACTGAAATCATGTATTTGGAGTACAGAATTGAGCCCGTATGTTATTTTTTCAGTTTTGCGGTTTCCTTAAGAATCCTGAAGTTCTTCCCCCTCCGCAATAATCATGCTAGAATGCAGAACCATTTCTCCCTTTCGTGAATGTGGATCCGTGGAACGAATAGAGTACATGGACTTGACTGGGTGTTTCTTGTGTTCTTCTTATTCTTGGTTCTGATACTCAAACGTCTTCAGTGAGCAACGCGCCCAGACGCCTTTCGACGTCTTCGATATTGGGTCGATGCATTGGGTCGATCGACCAGCAAGCCTGAAGCAATTCCCACAGGCCGTCCGTGATGCCTTCAGGTTGAGGCAAGCGCAAGTGGCCATTGCGAGCGACCGCGACAACGATGTTATAGAGCCGCATGCCGTCAAAGGGCGTCTGGCCAGACATGATCTTTGCGAACAAGTCATTAAACCAGTTGTGACTTTGACGCTGTTTCTCTCGCACTCACCTCATACGCTGAACTCGCTAAGCTGTACACGTCGTTGGCTGTAGTTCGTGGCGGCACATCATCTGAGCAGCACACCTCCCCAGGCGACCTGTAGCGCGTGGTGAGCGCAACTGGTAAACGACCACATGGTACACAGATAAAGTCAACAAATGCACTATTAATCCCAACGTCCGTCAACATAGCATGACCATCGTCTGCAATCAAAATATTCGTCTGAAAGTAAGAGGTATTTTTCTGTAAAAGTTTTTTACGTTCTAGGTTTGGTACTGACTGGGCAGATATTTCCGTGGACAATATCCTGCGAATGGAGGTAGCCAAGAGCACTGGAAACCTCAGCAACCTGATGACCGGTATGAATGCTTGCTTTCCTAGAATAAAACGCCCGCTTACCAGTCTCAATTTCACAGTATATTGTTGAGGGCGTGCGGCGAGGTATTCCAGGATATTTCCTTCGTTGAACAATGGCCTAACGACGAATCCTATAGCGCCCTCAAAGTCACCTCGGGCGGGCAAGCCATCGGTTCCATTAATGATCTTCTCTTGAGCAATATGGCGGTGCTGTAGCGCGGGTCGATTTGCCAAATACTCAAACATCTGCAGAGGTACTTTCAGTCGAAGGAAAGCTCTTGCTTGTATCCCACTCAAGCTTACCCCATGAATTCCTACACTAGATCCTACACTAGATCCATTCGATTGCCGAGCAACGAATTTCTTGTAAGTCAATCCGGACTATTAGAGGGCAATCAGCACTGCTTGCTGCGGGATGTAAGTAACCTACGTCTTGCAAAATGCGGGTGACCATAAGGCACCCGTCAGAGGCGTTTGAGGCAACCTTGCTTGTGCCTCTCAGGCGGTGTCTAGTCAGAGAGGCATCGTATGCGATACCCTTCATCACTTCTGAGAGTGGGGGTGGGTTCATCCTATAGGAAGCGGCTGTCAGGTCAACGACTACGGGAGGACTAAAGCGCTAACATGTCCAAACTGGGTCATAGGAGGGGAAACGAAGTGGAAATGAACAGCGCTGGTCCACCTTCACGCTTAGATGTCTGGCCTTTTATAGGTCGATTGGGTATGGACGGTGACTAATCATGACCAAATAAGCCCCCGGCCTTTTACTGATCGAAATAAATTCATAGATCAAATGGGCCGGTCCTTTGGCTCGGACTCCGCTTTCTTGGGCGTGCTGTATCTTTCACGCAACGTTTTGGGGGCTATTTCGTAAATCGAGTTCATCGGACGATCCCCCGTGATAACTTTGTCGGCGACAACAAACCGCCACCGATTCCCCTTGTCTGGCCCTTGACTGATGAACATGATCTCCCTCCCATAAATCCAGATTGAATTGTGCACATAGGCGTGACTCATTCAAGTCAAAGTTCTCCGACATCCTGGCTTTCCCAAGTATCATTCTTCGACATCATACGGCTCCTTGGACTCGGATGACGCCTTGGGTCTAACACTCGTTTCGACTCCTCCTGCCAGAAGGATGTGGTACGGCTTGTTTACTTGGAACCTCTAGGCTTGTACTTAAAGAGTTGCACTGCCGGCTTGCCAACATGGGTCGACAAAAGAAATTGTACAGCATGGTCCGGCACCATCTGAATCGCAGCTTTGGACTCATGCGTTAAAACCGGAATCAAGAACTATTGCGGATGAACACAAAAAAAAAACATTGCGACCGCTGTGTGGAAAGGAATTTAACGGGGAAAAATGCGAACCCATTATAGCCACAATTCGAGCTTTCGAAAAATGTTCAGAGTTACATTGGCCTGAATAAAATTGGGCGGTACATTGAACAAAAGACTCTATGTTCAAAAAATAAGTTTACACGTTCTCTACAGTCTACTACGTCTCAAAGTACCTGCACCGAAATACGTATGTAACTTGAAGTGTTTACACTTATAATTACAACGTTGGCTTTACACCAACCATTCGCTACGTCCCTGGCATCCAATTCATGATTAAGGCCGATGAGGCCCGATAATATTTTCTCAATGCCTATAAGTAAGAGATAACAGTCAAACGCTCGGGCCAGGAACCAGGGATAGGGACGGAAATGAAATTGATGTTGTTGCTTACCGTCCGAGACGGAGATCGCCGCAGGAAGTAAATCGTTACGTCTCCAAGGCTCAAGTTATGCTCTCATTTCTCGTTTGCTGCTGACACTAAAATGATGACAGATAGAAAGCTAGGCTACTAATGATGTCCGAGACCTGTCTTCCCTAATATTCTGTTCGCCGACCAGTGCTTCACCGCATCCTAATCTCTTGTTATTGATATCGTGGTTGTGACCTCCTGACCTCCCTCTCCTAAAAGCCATAAAGTCGTGTCCGGAAGCCCGGGCTTGCTGCGTCAAATACAGTGGATCTTCCGTCCGAAATGAGTAATCAGTAAGAGGGCCGTGTGTCGTCGTAGAGGACGGTAATCAAACGTCTCCAGCAAGAAGCGTTTCGAGTTGCCCTTGAACGTCTTGCATGGCAGGTCGATCTGCCGGCTCGATCGCCCAACATGTGCGGAGTAGCTGCCATAGTCCGACGTTGATCTCCTTGGGACGCACCAGAGAAAGGTGGCCACGACGGGTGATCTCGACGACGCAGGTATAGGGCCGCATGTTGGCAAACGGCTTCCGACCAGACATGATCTCGTACGTTGAACTAGCGAGGGTGTAGACGTCCTTGTCCGTGGTTTGTTTCGCTATATCAGCAGATTCTTTGAGTTCCTCAGGGGGTTTGTAGGGTGCCGTCGGCGGGATTGGTATTCGGCCGGATGGCGCAAAGATATAATCAACGATTGCGCTATGGATACCAGTGTCTGTTAAAACGGCTTGGTTATTGTCCGTAATTAAGATGTTGGTCTGTATATTTCAGTAAAAATCATTTGCAGATTATGAATTTGTGACGTACAGGGCAAACGTTTCCATGCACAACATCCAGTGAGTGTAGATAGTACAGGGCGCTCGCAACTTGAGTCACCTTTACGTTGGTTGTGAGCACTTTTGGAATCTCCAAAAAAGCATATCACTCACGAGTCTCAGTTTCTCGGAATCTCGTTTTGGGCACGCCCTGAGGAATTCCAGGATATTCCCCTTCAGGCACGATGGCCTCACTATGAAGCCTATAGCGTCCTGAAAGCCTGGTCTGGCAGGAGGGCCATCGCTTCCGTTGATGATGTCCTCTAACGCAATATGTGGATGTCGAATCGGAGGTCGGGTGGCAAGGTAGTCAAACATCTGTGATTGTACTCAGTTTAAACAAGATCCTCTCATTCACACTGTAGACACACCTTACGGAGCCTCACGCTTGACATATTTGGCCGTCTGACCAAAAGCTTCTTGAACGTTGACCCCGACTGGAGGAAATCATGAGGGTGGTACTGGCCATAGAAGAATAGATCATACGTGTTGCATGACCCGAATGATCAAGAGATACTCCTCAAAGGAGCTCGCTGTAGAAGACAGCCTGACCGTGTTACCAAGACGATGACGACGAAGTGAGATATCAGACAAAGTATCCATCTTCGTAGAACTGAATCGTCTGTGGGGAGAGAAGAGCAGACCATTAGCGCAAGACTTTAAGAAGGGGCTCTCAATCTCGGCAGGAGATACAAAGAGAAGGGTGCCCTTACAGTTTCAGTAGGGCAAGAACTTAAGGACGTACTCGTAGTTGGGAAGAAAGGGGCTGCTGTGCTTCGCATGGACCTTTATCACCATTTATCATATCGGACACGTGTCTTCAGATTCATATATGGCAGCAAGCCTTATCCTGAATGGCCCTTTTCTGAATTAGTTTCCTTCACGGATAATAGATCAGCCTAGAGTTTGGAAATCTCAACGTCAACGATCTTCCAACACGATTTGTCGAGTTTTACCAACCGGTTTCTTCCTGAACGGTTCCCGCATCTTTCATCTTGTGGCGGGGCGTTACGATCGATACCTATCGCAGGTTATACATTGAATAAGACGCCCACGGCTGCGAAGAACGAGTCAGTGAGTCTGATGACCATGCCAAACGACGTCATCACCCCGTTTACAAATTGCCTCAACAGGCGCCTGTCTTTTGAGCCATTAATCAATCATTCCTCTTTGGAACAGCATGCATCAACGAAAAATATCGTCTCTAGCAAATATTTTGCCGCGTTTGAGGAACGAGCTCGAGGATGAACTGAATCCCGAAGCAGTAACGGAAGAAAACATACCAGTGCTCTTTCTCGTCACTTTCAGAGCTGCAGCAAACTCGCAAGCCATACTAGGCTGAAAAGCAGGCACACCAAAGCTGCGGGTTTATAGAGGTAAACCCGGGCACAGGAAACAAATGATAAACGTCATTGAAGCTCTCCGATGTCTTCATTCTATGCCTACGGCGGATATAAGCGTATTTCCCATCATTCTTGGCTAGAACGTACCTGCGGGTTCTGCTGGATGAATCGACGCATAAGATCTTTGCATTCTTCATTTTCCAGAACAACTACTTCGACGCTGCGACTGCGCAGAAGCTCTTCCTCTCCTAAAAACGTCTCGTTTTCTCCGATGACCACACGAGGGATCTTGTACAGCAAAATCGCCCCCAAACACATACTGCAGGGACTGAATATTCCAATTAGCAAGGATGGCGTGTTATCACGCCTTCACAATCGCGGGTACCTCAGAGTTGTATACTGTTTAAATACAAAAGTAAGTTATCATTGAGTCGCTCCTCGAGAGAAAGATATGTATCTTACGATCATATACCTCTGGAGAGAGTCTCCCAGCGTTCTTCAAAGCTGATATCTCTGCGTGCAAGGTTGGAGACAATTTCTGTATCCGCTCGTTATGGCCTGATCCTAGGAGTGTGAAGATACATTCCGCATCTGAAGGAGAAGGGCTGAATTGGGATCCCTCCTTGCTTGTAGTAGTACCCCATTTGTGCTTCGGAAATTGTCAGGAGCATTCCCGGAGCGTAGATGTTTTTTTGTCTTCTATCCATCTCAGTTGATCTAAATGCGCAGTGCTGGTCCCGGTGCCCCTTCAAAAGCACCCGACCTGGGAAAACTGTCAAGAGTCGTGCCAGTATCAGCGGAGAATTCGCCCAACGTACCGTAAAAGTGTGTGGGTACGTATAAGTCATGCCTTAGCTAAGCTAATCATGTGTTGCGAAAATATTTTCTCATTATTATTCTCTTCCTCCGCCATTGCCCTGCCAATTCCTTTATGTCGGGATTGCTCTGGCAGCCGCTGAGAACGACTTCTGGAATATGTCGTAAAGGCCAGCTATGTCTATGGTTTCATACTAGCAACACCTTGTCTAAAAACCAGCCAAAACGGAGTCAGTTACCGCGTTTTCTGTCATTTTTTTTCTCGCTCACTTTGACGTGCCGTAGGTGCCTCTAGACGAAAATTGGCCTCAGATTTGAAGCCTAGCTCTGGAAGTGGTCGCTTGGAGGTAGCCCCTAAGCAATCTACACGCCAGGATACGAAGCCAAGCTCTGGAAAAAGTCGCTCAAGCGATGCACCCAGAAAAGCTCGCCGGAATCAGATTCCGAGTTCTGGGAGTGGTCGGTTAGAGGCTGCACCCGCCAGGAGGTCCTTCCGCCCACCTTCCTTTCCTAAACCCGCCATCGAGCGCGATCCGGTGCCGCACACCAACAGCCAGCCTTGGGAACCTCCAGTCGAACGGAACCCTTCATTTAGGAGACGGTCTGCGTACAGGAGCGAGGAGGATTGGAAGCGTAGGACTGGCCGCTGGAGTCTCCAGAAATACTCTACAGGAGGACAGAGCGACGCGCGAGAACAGCGTTATCCGTCACGAGGGAACTCAGGGCGAGCGTCTGAAAACTACGATGACCGGTCTAGGTCATCCTACGAAAGGTCAAAAGTAGAAGCGAAGCGGGGTTTCGAAAGTTATGACAGGGGCACACCGCGTCGAACCTATTCTGAAAATCCAGCAGCACAGGAGACCCGAGAGGATAGTGGAAGTTTTCAGCGGAAGGTTTTAGGGGGTAGGAGCGACCGTTATGCTTCCTCTGGGCGGGAACCAAGACGGGAGCCTGACAACAGCACCGGCCACTCAACTTCACGCTATGGAAGCGCGCAACTAGAGCCAAGGCGTAGCGGTAGGCCTACAGCGCCACGTCGAGTGTTTTCTGAAGAGGAAGTGGCGGAGAGACCCTCAGAGTTTTACGATCTACCACAGTCCGTTTCCCTCGCTCCCACAGCAGACAATGACGCTTCTTCAAAACTCGCCGCAGACTCCCCAGCTCCCACAGAGTTCACCTCACCTCCCATCCTCCCGGGGCTCTTATCTTCCCTGAAAGAGGTGCTTGGGCCCAATGCGAAGCCCACGCCCATCCAATCGCTTAGTCTCAAGTGGCTGCTCAACCAGAGCCCAGGGTGGAAACAATTTCTTCTTGCCTCCGAAACGGGCTCCGGGAAATCCATCGCATACCTTCTCCCTCTCTTACAAAACCTAAAGCAAGCCGAGCTCGATACAGCCGCCGCGGAAGTACCCCACGTGCAACAAGCCCGGGCCTACAACCCACGGGCGTTAATTCTGGCTCCTACACACGAGCTGTCACGCCAGCTATCAGGGTTCGCCAAATCCCTGCTGCACAACGTCAAACTCCGGGTGCTGTGTGCGTCTAAAGCGAATGTCAAGAGTACGAAAGAGCGGGATGAGACCGCGAGCAAGATGGCGGCGCAGTTTGATGCAATGGTTGGAGAGGGTGAGTTTGAGGTCAAGAAGGACAAGTTCCCTGTGGATGTGGTGGTGGGGACGCCGATGAAGTTGATGGAGATGGTTCGGGGTCGGGGCTGGGATCGGAAGGAGGGCGAGGAGGAAGAGAACGAGGAGGAAGGAGGGCGGACGCCGAGGAGGGGGAGGGATAAGATGATTGGGTTTGGCAAGTGGAGGAGTAAACCCGAGATGGGTCTGGCGAATGTGGAGTGGGTCATCGTTGATGAAGCTGATGTTCTCTTTGGTGTGTATCAGTATTCTTTCTGGTTTCTTTATACTAATTCTTCTTCAGATCCCGATTTCCAAGAAACAACTAGAACACTCTTGTCGGACATCAGTCTTGCTCGTGGACATCCTGTCCCCGTCACACCTGCACTACCAACTACGCCTATTTCCTACCCATTCAATCTCCTCCTGACAAGCGCTACCATCCCCACCGCCCTCGCGTCGTATCTCGAAAATTGCCATCCATCTCTTATCAGACTTGCCTCGCCGCGGCTACACCACCTTCCCCAGACCTTGCGGCCTGAATACGTCGCCTGGACTGGCGGGAACAAGTTCGCAGACATCGAGCGGCGGATACGCAGAGTGTGGGCTGAGGATTCGTCGACGTTCCATCGACAAGCCGGGTACCTATCCAAGGTGCTCGTGTTTTGCAACAAGAGCACTAAAGTCGTGGAGTTAAGCTCGCACCTCAACGAACGGGAGATCAAGAACGTAGCTTTGACCAGTAACAGCGAAACCAGAAAGAGGGGGTCGAACCACCATCTCGACGGGTTCTTACGTCCACTACCAACGAAATCTACAACTTCACGCTCGTCTACTCCGGTTCCGGCGCTGAATGATCCTAAAACGACGCCACTTGTGTTGATCACTACGTCGCTTCTCTCTCGAGGCCTGGATTTTGACCCATCGATTAAGCATGTGTTCATCGTTGATGAACCGCGGAATATGATCGACTTTTTGCATCGGGCTGGCAGGTCGGGTCGGGCGGGCGAGCATGGGAAGGTCGTGGTGTTTGGGAAGATGAAGGGGCGGGGTAGCGCGAAAGGGAAAGAGGTTAGGAAGCGCGTGGGGGATTTACTGTGATAGACGGGGAGGCCAGATATATACACTTCACCACTCATTAGTTACAATATAACTTATACTAGGTGCCAAAATATTGAACGTGGCCAGTAGCAAGATTAGATTAGATTAGATTGCGTCCAACGATGAAAATCTGTAACCGGTTATTATGACCAAAAACTTGCCAAAAATTCACCACTTCAACGAAACGGCGAAGTACAGTCTGTAGCCATGTGGCCGTTCGTTTATGTGGATTCCTTGTGCTTCACTAAAAAGGGGTGCCCTGAGGGAATCGACATTCTCAAAGGTCTACAAGCCAAGCCTATCTCGCATTGAAATCGCGTCGATCATGATTCATGTTACTAGACGAAGGCTAAGTAACCGCGAGCTTTCCTCCTGCCCGAGCGCCTCTAATTTCGATTGGGCCAACGTGTATGAGGAGCAACCAGAATATTACACTATACAACAATCCGCTTGCTCGTCCGCATGGTTTTCTCATAGAGGACGCCGCAAGAATCACATTTTGGACCCTTCTTCGTCGTCCGTTCAATGTCACGATTGGCGTTGCTGCTTCCCGAACAATTACACTTCCTGCTGTTAGCGCTCATCGCCAGTGAGCCCTTTTTTCTGCTCGCCCGCAGAATGGTATTGACTAATTGAAATTTTTAGGCATAACCGCTGATCTCGACGGTACTGTCGGTATGAACGGCGGGATTAAATGATATCAGGTGGGTATGCCAAGCCTCGACTTCCCCGGGTATTCGTCTCTCCTCATGTCGCCTTCCACTTGAACTTTAATGTATTGGAACTGCAAGGTATTGATTCTTGGCCCTTCTTTCCGCATCGATGCCCAAGCAAAGGCCACATTTGCTACTGTCGTTGACATGAGCATCGGTATTCAGTATCATACTGATAACGTGTAGCTGGTGTTCCCGCCTAACAAAAAGGCCGCCTCTGGTGGAACCTTCCAAGTCGGGGATATTCGTATGTTCCGACCTTCGCTCGCCTTCGACGTCTCTTGATCATAATTTATCAACCATGAGACTCTCTGTGAGCCCATCCGCAAAGGCCACGAGCACAGTGGAAGCACATCTCATTCCGAGCCTGAATCTCGGCATCACCGCGCTGAATGGTGCAGCTGAAGCGAAAGTCTCCCTCGAGCTCGACCCAGCTTCTTCCATGAAGCTCGATCTCGGCGCGACCTCTAAGACTTTGCTTCGTCTCAATCCGCCAGGTGGGTTTTTTCTGAGTCGACCTGGCAGTGAATACCAACACTAACATCATTCCATAGCGCCTTCTTCCTCCACATCAGTTCCAGCGCCGATCCCCTCTTTTGTAGCTGACTTGAACGGTTGCTTTGGGATTGGCGCCGGCTTCAATGTAGTCTCTCGTAGACAGACCACGATACAAGTGAATTTTATGGATTCAATGTCAACGCAGGCTCTTCTGCTGCTTTCTTCAGCATATTCAATCCTAACGCGAAGTTGCCACTTCTCTGCAAAAACTTTGATATATCCAAGGGAAGTGTTAGGTTTAACGTTGATGTTTTATAAACCTTACGTTCTTAGATTTTTTTTGGTACCAGAACGGGGAAAAGGAGCGACATCCGATCGACGCAGACGTTTGGGAGTACATGTCCGCTGATCCTGCCAGCAAATTGGAGGATCGTGCTCTTGCGCTCACTTGCCCTGTGTTAGGTACGCTCCCCTTGCTGCCCATGGCAGACCAAACTATCCCTGCGATTGGCCCGGGGTGAGTTTTGAGTTAGTATCAGATATGTCGACGATCTGTTTTCTTCAGCCTTAAAACGTTATAAATTTCTTTAGCAGTTACATAGGCCGTATTAGGTGACCTAGGTCTCTGTACAGTGTACTTACCTTCCAAGGTTCTCCTTGCTTCTTCCGAATATTGAGTTTAGTACCTGCATCGCCACTTGATTAGCGCAGGAGATGGCATTTTCAAAAAAAAATACTTTTCGATATTGTTTCCTATGATTTTTTAAAAACCTGGCATTGTTCTCCAGTTTCTCTTCTCCGAGTCTCCTCCCTCTGTTCTACAATCGTGCCAAACGGCTCCCAGTACGAACGTGTGCCTGGAACACGTCAATCGTTGTTAGGTTCATCAACCCCATCGGAGTACGCCGCTTACGCTTACGTTCTCACTTTTGTGTCTAGAAGCTGACAGGGTCCGACGCAGGTTGCGGTGGCCCGTCCACCATTTCTTCTGCCTTGCTCTTTCTCCAGGCTTTTCTTACGACTAGAAATCCGCAATGGATACACCTTCCAAGCTCACCGATTTGCCAAACGAGCTCCTAGCCCTAATTTTCGAATATCTCGACAGTGACTCGCTCTTCTGGCTGAGCATGACCTGCAGAGTCCTGCACTACGTGGCTTTACCTGCTTTCTTTGAGCAAAACGACGTTAAAGAGCCGGCGAGTGGTTGGGTGGTTGTCTACGAGGCACCGAGGAAGACGTTGCAAGCCCTACGAATGGCACTATTCGTTGCTAACCTCGACCAAATTCACTATTACTTCAATCCCGGGTTGGACAGATTGTTGGGCGAAGTTCGTGACCTTCGTGGGTTGGTGGCACGACTGCCCTCCGTCGACCTACTAAAGTTACACTTCTCAATGTTAGACAGCTGGTTGGACAGCTCCCTGCCTACCGACGAGGGGTTAGATGCGGACGTATGGAGGAAAGAGTTTGGTAGCATGCTGGACCAATTTTTGATGAAGGGCTGCAAGAAATTGCACGTCACAGGTGGTTCCCGAGTCTGGACGACATACAGATACCCACAAGAAACCATGAAGCCATCCATGCCACTCGCTACCGACGTCAAGCAACAGCGTTCCAGGCTTGCTAGTTCTCTCCAATTATTGAAGGCAAGGGGAGAAAAGCTGGCCTTCCGAACTTTCTTTGGGGCATTGAAGCGCAAGTTCACTTCCCTCTTCTCCAATGCAGCGCCTCCTCTCTCCGTCACCGCTATACCCCAATCAGTATCGAGCGACTCAGGCATCAAGCCTTCTCTCCATGAGTTCTACCTGCACAGCGAAATGCTGCTCCAAACCCCTTTCCTCAAATGGACTCTGTCCACGCTTCAACTCAACGGAGAATGCATCACCACCCTCTCCTTCAAATGCACCGGCATTATTTCGGAGACTTGGTCCGATTTCTTCACAGTTCTCACTTTTCCCTCTTTATCCGAGTTCGAAATCACATCCGACCTCATCGTGCGACCACAAGGACCCGAGTTTGCTTGCATCAAATCCTTCCTCACCCGCCACCCCTCCATCACCCTCCTCCACCTCCGCGGCCTCCTCATCCCGTCCACTTTTCCGCCTGCACAAGAAAGCATCCTTCCGAACCTGGTCAAGCTCACCGCGCATCCAGCATACGTCGGCTGGCTCCTCAGCTCACCAAACCCATCGCCTTGCTTGGGCTCTATAACAATTTCCTCAGAATATCGTGACTTCGACTATGCCCATTTCGACGATGCACTCGTCTCAATAGCTCGGAACGCTGGGCAAGTGGAGCTTGGTATTCGGTTCAGCTCCGAGAACGGGGCGGATGCTTGGTTGCAGGACCACGTCAACATCGGGTGCAAAGCAAGCGCCGTTTTCCAGCTGGTTGAGATCAAGAACCTGACGATCCGTTCGTATTGGTTCGTTGAGTTCTCGGAGCGTACGCTGGAGATTTTGCCAGAGTTTCTGGCGCTCTTTCCTAGACTTGAACATGTCAGATTTATAGAGCAACCGGAGGGAAACGAGCAGGTTATGATGGCTGGTGGTTTCGTCAAGGCGATCGCGTTGAGGTGCCCCCATATCAAAACTGTACTGATAAATCGGTTGCCTCTTCACAGGTTGTGCGAGTAAGGGGAAAGAAGTCATTGATACCTTGGTTGGCCGTGACGCTGACGTAGCGTATGGACGGACATCATTCGAATTGTGGATATGCATGTATAGTACAACGGAAATACAACTGCAATTTACTTCTTTCTTCATCTCGACTCATCCATCGCCGTCTAGACCCTCTCAAAGCAGTACAGGTACGCCAGCTTCTTGAGCGCCTTCACACTCTCATCGTCGGCCTTGACTACCTTTTCATCATTAAATAACAGCCATTGACCGTTAACTGCAAATTGGAGGATTGTGCTCTTGCGTTAACTTGGCCTGTGTTGGGTACGCTCTACGTGAACCAAGGTACGGCTTCACATAATATCGATGTCTGTCTACGGGGGACTAGGTACGCTCCCCTTGCTGCCCAATGCCCATTGCAGACCAAACCATCCCTGCGATTGGGTGAGTCCTGGGCCTGAGTACTCAGTCATTATCGTTAATTTCACCCGGATATATTGACCATCTGTTTTCACTAGCCTTCAAGTTAAAACCCTATAAGTGAATTTGAGTTTCTTTAACAGTTACGCCGTATTAGGTGACCTAGTAGGTCTCTGTGCTCACATATGTATATTCTCTTCCAAGTTTCTCCTCTCTTAGTCCGAATACCTGCATCGCCACTTGATGTACTATAGCGCAGGAAGTTGACAGGAAGATGATATTTTCAAAAAAAAGTGCTTTTCGATCTTGTTTCAGATGGTTTTCCGAACAATTTCCGCAAGCCTGGCAATGTTGTCCAGTTCCTCTCCTCCGACTCTCCTCCCTCTGTTTTACGATCATGTCAGATGGCTCCTGGTACGAATGCGCATCAGGAAAAAATGCACTTGCGATATTGGGGTATGTAGACGTGATAGTGTTGGTAGCGCCATCGAGAGCCCCCTGAAATATAGTTCGTGGTAGAGGCACTGACAAATACATATCACTACAAATACATCTATAGCTAAGCATGATTGCACTGTAGCATCACAGAGTTTGATAGATTCAAATTTTCGTAGTTGTACATAGCTCTATGTGATCTCTATTGTTCAAGGTAGCTTGAGGGACACTCAGTTGAAGCAGAATGAAAGCCAAAAAGCAGGTCCATTCGGGGCCAGTCATAATAGATTTCTAATACTTGATAAAAACAA
>KN838867.1:18293-36242 GCA_000827195.1 Laccaria amethystina LaAM-08-1
TCGGAGCATGCAAACCTTTACTTAAATTCTTACATTGACATAGATATATTTGCAGTTCTCAAATGTAACTAGTAGTCACTAATTGAACCGTAGTAATCCATAGCATTGATAGCCAGCATAGATCTGGCTGTATCTATCCATCCAACAAATAGGATATTGCTTCCTCAATCGGCTCTAGGCACTATCAAATAATAGGGCATGCTATCATGACCAATGTGGTTACATGTTGCGCCCTGCTAAGGTACGGTGCCTACTTTCCATACATCTTGCTACAGATTGAACCGGCAATCTATCGGAGAAATCACCTTTTCCTGATGCGGGCCTCGAAGATGTCAAGGGTTGTTAGGTTCATCAACCCCATCAGAGTACGGCGCTTACGCTTACTTTGCCGGCGTTCACACCTTTGTGTCGGGAGGCTGTGGTCCGTCCACCATTTCTTCTCCCAACAGGCATTTTCTTACGACTAGGAATCCACAATGGACACACCTCCTAAGCTCACCAATTTGCCAAACGAGCTCCTGGGCCTAATTATCGAATATCTCGACAGCGACTCGCTCTTCTGGCTGAGCATGACGTGCAGAGTCCTGCACTATGTGGCCTTACCTGCTTTCTTTCAGCAGAATGAAGTTAAAGAGCCGGCGAGCGGTTGGGTGGTTGTGTACAAGGCACCGAGGAAGACGTTGCAAGCCCTACGAATGGCACTGTTTGTGGCGAACCTCGACAAAATCTACTATCACTTCAACCATGGGTTGGACAGATTATTGGGTGAAGTTCGTGACCTTCATGGGTTGGTGGCACGACTGCCCTCCGTCGACCAAGTGAGGTTACGCTTCTCAGTGTTTGACAGATGGTTAGACCGCTCCCCGCCTACCGACGAGAGGTTAGATGTGGACGTATGGAGGAAAGAGTTTGGTAGCATGCTGGACCAATTTATGATGAAGGGGTGCAAGAAGCTGCACATCACAGGTGGTTCTCGAATCTGGACGATATACACATACCCACGAGAAACCATGAAGCCATCCATGCCACTCGCTACCGACGTCAAGCAACAGCGTTCCAGGTTTGCTAGCTCTCTGCAACTATTGAAGGCAAGGGAAGAAAAGCTGGCTTCCCGAACTTTCTTTGGGGCGTTGAGGCGCAAGTTCACTTCCCTCTTCTCCGATGTAGTGCCTGCGAAGACGCCTCTGCAGGCTACAACACCACTGGAAGAACCTGCGAAGCCGCCTCCCTCCGTCACCGCTATACCCCAACCGGTATCGAGCGACCCAGGCGTCAAGCCTTCTCTTCATGAGTTCTACGTGCACTGCGAAATGCTGCTCCAAACGCCGTTCCTAGGATGGACTCTGTCCACGCTTCAACTCAATGGAGAATGCATTACGGCCCTCTCCTTCAAATGTATCGGCATTCTTTCGGTGACTTGGACCGATTTCTTTGCAGCTCTCACCTTTCCCTCTTTATCCGAGTTTGAAATCACATCCGACCTCTTTGTGCTACCACAAGGGCCCGAGTTTCCTTGCATCGAATCCTTCCTTACCCGCCACCCCTCCATCACCCTCCTCCACCTCCGCGGCCTCTTTATCCCGTCCACTTTCCCGCCTGCACAAGAAAGCATACTTCCGAACCTGGTGAAGCTCACCGCGCATCCAGCATACGTCAACTGGCTCCTCAGCTCACCTAATTCATTGCCTTCCTTGGGCTCTATAACAATTTCCTCAGAATATCTTCTTACACCGCCCTTCGACTATGCCCATTTCGACGATGCACTCGTTTCAATAGCTCAGAACGCGGGGCAAGTTGAGCTTGGTATTGGGTTCAGCTCCGAGAAAGGGGCGGATGATTGGTTGCAGGACCATGTCAACATCGGGTGCCAAGTAAGCACCGTCTCTCAGCTGACTGAGATCAAGATCCTGGCGATCCGTTCGTATTGGTTCGTTGAGTTCTCGGAGCGTACATTGGAGACTTTGCCAGAGTTTCTGGCGCTCTTTCCTAGACTTGAACATGTCAGGTTTATGGAGCAACCTGAGGAGAACGAGCAGGCTATGTCGGCTGGTGGTTTCGTCAAGGCGATCGTGTTGAGGTGCCCCCATGTCAAAACTGTACTGATAAATAGGTTGCTTCTTCCGAGGTTGTGCGAGTGAGGGGAAAGAAGTCATTGATACCTTGGTTGGGCGTGACGCTGACGTAGCGTATGGACGGGCATTGGAAACCTGTAAGGTGCTCGCTAGAATGTTGGAGGTCAACATTCGAATTGTGGATATGCATGTATAGTACAATGGAAATACAACTGCAATTTACTTCTTTCTTCATCTCGACTCACCCATCGCCGTCTAGACCCTCTCCTCCAATTTGCAGCCTGCAGGCTGCAAATTGGAGGATTGTGCTCTTGCGTTAACTTGGCCTGTGTTGGGTACACTCGCCTTGATGCCCATTGAATATTGCAGACCAAGCCATCCCTGCGATTGGGTGAGTCCTGGGTCTGAGTACTCAGTCATTATCGTTAATTTCACCCGGATATATTGACCATCTGTTTTCACTAGCCTTAAAACCGTATAAGTGAATTCTCGTTTCTTTAGCAGTTACGCCATGTGAGGTGACCTAGGTCTGTGTACTCACATATATTCTCTTCCAAGTTTCTCCGCTCTTCCGAATACCTGCATAGCCACTTGATCTACAAAAAAAAGTGCTTTTCGATCTTGTTTCAGATGGTTTTGAAAGCCTGGCATTGTTGTCGAGTTCCTCTCCTCCGACTCTCCTCCCTCTGTTTTGCATGCCACATGGCTCCCAAATGGCTCCTGGTACGAATGCGGGCCTCGAAGATGTCAATGGTGGTTAGGTTCATCAACCCCATCAGAGTACGGCGCTTACGCTTACTTTGCCGGCGTTCACACCTTTGTGTCTGGAGGCTGTGGTCCGTCCACCATTTCTTCTCCCTCTAGGCATTTTCTTACTACTAGAAATCCACAATGGATACACCTCCCAAACTCACCGATTTGCCAAACGAGCTCCTAGGCCTAATTATCGAATATCTCGACAGCGACTCGCTCTTCTGGCTGAGCATGACGTGCAGAGTTCTGCACTATGTGGCCTTAACTGCTTTCTTTGAGCACAATGACGTTAAAGAGCCGGCGAGCGGTTGGGTGGTTGTGCACAAAGCACCGAGGAAGACGTTGCAAGCCCTACGAATGGCACTGTTCATCGCGAACCTCGACCAAATCCACTATTTCTTCAACGATGGGTTGGACAGATTGCTGGGGGAAGTTTGTGACCTTCGTGGGTTGGTGGCACGACTGCCTTCCGTCAATGAAGTGAGGTTACGCTTCTCAGTGTTTGACAGATGGTTAGACAGCTCCCCGCCTGCCGACGAGAGGTTAGATGTGGAAGTATGGAGGAAAGAGTTTGGTAGCATGCTGGACCAATTTTTGATAAAGGGCTGCAAGAAATTGCACGTCACAGGTGGTTCCCGAGTCCGGACGATATACAGATACCCACAAGAAACCAGGAAGCCATCCATGCCGCTCGCTACCGACGTCAAGGAACAGCGTTCCAGGTCTCTCCAACTATTGAAGGCAAGGGAAGAAAAGCTGGCCTTCCGAACTTTCTTTGGGGCATTGAAGCGCAAGTTCATTTCCCTCTTCTCCAATGCAGTGCCTCCTCTCTCCGTCACCGCTATGCCCCAACCGGTATCGAGCGACCCAGCGATCAAGCCTTCTCTCAATGAATTCTACGTGCAATGCAAATTGCTGCTCCAAACTCCGTTCCTAGGATGGACTTTGTCGACGCTTCAACTCAACGGAGAATGCATCACCACTCTCTCCTTCGACTGTACCGGCATTCGTTCGGTGACTTGGTCCGATTTTTTCGCAGCCCTCACCTTTCCCTCTTTATCCGAGTTCGAAATCACATCCGACCTCAACGTGCGACCACAAGGGCCCGAGTTTCCTTGTATCGAATCCTTCCTCACCCGCCACCCCTCCATCACCCTCCTCCACCTCCGCGGCCTCCTCATCCCGTCCATTTTCCCGCCTGCACAAGAAAGCATCCTTCCGAACCTGGTCAAGCTCACCGCGCATCCAGCATACGTCAGCTGGCTCCTCAGCTCACCCAACCCATCGCCTTGCTTGGGTTCTATAACAATTTCCTCAGAATATCATCACTTCGACTATGCCCGTTTCGACGATGCACTCGTCTCAATAGCTCGGAACGCGGGGCGAGTTGAGCTTGGTATCCGATTCAACTCCGAGAACGGGGTGGATGCTTGGTTGCAGGACCACGTCAACATCGGGTGCGAAGTAAGCGCCGTCTCCCAGCTGATCGAGATTAAGAACCTGGCGATCCTTTCGTATTGGTTCGTTGAGTTCTCGGAGCATACGCTGGGAATTTTGCCAGAGTTTCTGGCGCTCTTTCCTAGTCTTGAACATGTCACGTTTATGGAACAACCTGAGGAGAACGAGCAAGCTATGTTGGCTGGTGGTTTCTTCAAGGCGATCGCGTTGAGGTGCCCCCATATCAAAACTGTACTGATAAATAGGTTGCCTCTTCAGAGGTTGTGTGAGTGAGGGGACAGAAGTTACTGATACCCTTGTTGGCCGTGGCATAGCGTATGGACGGACATTGGAAACCTGTAGGATGCTGCTCGCTAGAATGTTGGAGGTCAACGTTCGGATTGTGGATATGTATAGTACAATGGAAATACAACTGCGGTTTTACTTCGTTCTTCATCTCTCGTCTATTGCCCTCTAGACTCTCTCAAAGAAGTACAGGTACGCCAGCTTCTTGAGTTCCTTCACACTCTCATCGTCGGCCTTGACTACCTTTTCATCATTAAACAACAACCATTGGCCGTTAACCCGGATGTGGGCAACGTAATGACCAGAGTGGACCGAGAGCCCCTTGTGCGATATGAAGGCTTTCAGCTTGAAACGAGCGGGAATGGCTTTGGACCCAGGGATAGCGGCCGGAGCGGCTGGGCCCGCAGTAAGGGCTGCCGCATCTTCACCGGTGTCATCAGGGTGATTGAACAACCATTCTACTGCACGTTCAGCATCGCCTGACTGTAAGGAACGTCAAGTGAATAGGTGAGAATACGAGGATAGAAAGATATCATACTGTTTCGCGAAGGGCCTTACGGGCCTGGGCAACCGTGAATCCCATATCAGACAGCATGGCAATCTGGTCAGGGGAGGGCTCTGGTCCTCCCACAGTAGCGGCAGATTGAGCTGCTTGGATCGGTTCATCGATGTCTAAGAACGGGGGCTGATGAGAAACGAAAGAAAGGGGGGAGAGTCAAGACAAGCGACGGACCAGGATCGTCCATGTGCGAGAACAACCACTCCATAGCCGCTTCTGCGTCGCTGTTGCCTGTGGCCAGAAGCGCCTTTTGGCAGCGAATCGTGGGGAATCCCATCCCCTCAAGTTGGCCCATCGCAGCTTCGTTAAATTGGGGTAAAGTGGCGGCCGCTGTTAGTTTAGTTATCAATAAGATTAGTGGACAGACCACAGAAAGGGGGAGGGAGCCGAACCAGGGGCGTCGTCGGGCAAAACTTCTTCTCCTGGTTTCAATCCGAGCCCTAGATGATTCTCGGTAAAGACGACCTCATCATCGGTAGGCAAAATGAGAGGTATGTCTGATGGAGGGGTCAGGAAAAAGAGTACTCTAAAAGTCGTGGAAAGCATACCAAGCTTAGTAGGAACCCAGGTGGTAGTTTGGTACTTCTTAGTATGTACGACGAGGACATCAGGGAAGGACGCGAATTTGGCCTGCCTATCGGTCCAGTCAGTCCAGACGAACGAATACGATCGTGAAAGGAACAAACTTGACAGCGATCACTGCTTTCTGGCACGATGGGCAGGCATACTCCAAGGCCTCGGATCCCAGTAAGGACTCTAAGCTTTGTGTGAGGAGAACGTCCTCGTAGATTGTCTTTCCATCCTCATTCTTTCCTTTTTCCGTAGCTGGTACGATCAAGCTGACGACGTCCATGTTATCCACCCTATATCTCACTTTCCTACAGTCCCCACACTGTAGGCGTTGTTCCATTCCATACGAAAAGATAGCAGTAGGATCTAGGTGGGGTATGCATGAGCGTTTAAGCGGAAGGACGGACACATAAGAATCTCACCTTGATCAGGTCGATCTTGGTATTTGTGCATATCCCTGCGCAGGGTAGTGACCAGATAAGTGAAGAACTCTTCGGAGTCTTGTTGCTTCATCGTGGAGAACTCTGGGTGGCCCTTTCCAATCAGGGCCTTGAAACTGGTAGGCTTGATACCCTGCTGGAAAACCGGAGTCGGAGAAGGATGCTGTAGGGGATCAGATGGATGCGAGGGAGTCCCGGAAGCGTAGGGAGCCGGGTGTGAGTATCGACCACTCAGAAGCCCGTCTGCGACTTTGTGCATTTGGCATTCCACGCAGTCGGCTGGGAGGGCGATGGAACACGATGCATTGTGCTCTCTGGAGAGGGAGCCGTAGCGAGTCTGGAATTTGGGCAAAGAAAAGACTGTTTGCAGGACAGAAGCCATGTAGCAGCTGAAGGAGGAGCATTAGGGTATGAAGCGGAAAGCCCGACAAGCCATGTATGCACACCTGTTTCCCAAATTTGCGAGGCCGGTCAAGCCTGGGCCAAAGACGGGTTCGAGTGCTTTTCCGTCATCGCCGACAAGAGAGAAGTCATAGGTCAAATTGTGCTCAATTTGCTGTCACAGAAGGTGAGTTAGGATGCGCTAAATCAGGTTGAATCAGGCACTGACCAACTCCGTCATGCTCTTCTCGGTCTTCTTCAGTGTTTGGACGTTGATGCCGAATGTCGATAGATGTGTCGCGAATTCAGGATCTTGCTTTGAGTCGTTGCAAACGTAGCAATAGACGTCTAAAGAGGAGGATGCGTCAGCACTCACGAAGATGCCAGGGCTGAATAGAAGCAAACCTGCGTTGCCCTCGGGCGTAATGGTCCCAAGCTTCACACTGACAGGGTGATGTGTGGCGTCAAAGTGGGCCAATCCGTGACCATTCCCGCCAACGCCTCCGAATTGCTGGCGTCCGCACCCTAATGATCCACAAGTCATGCACAACCACAAGTTCTCTTTAAGATCACAAGCATTGCAATGAGCGAGACCTAATCAAAGCGAAATTTGTTTGACAACTTTTCAACCAGAAGAGGTAGAAACACCCACCAGAAGCAGGGATGTGACCAATGGCAAACTGTTCGAGAGTTAGGGTGTGTTCGCAGGCCGTAATCTCCTCTTCCCAAGCTTTCACTTCTGATTGCCGCGCTGAAGACATTGCCTGCATCACGCCTTCAACGAGCGATTTGATCTGCTCCAGTTACTTGAAAAAGTGTACAGAGAATCGATTGATGCCATGTACCTTCGGATTCGCCGCTGCATCTGGTATTTCTGAACCTTTCTCGGGGTCACACCTCCAGCACTTGATTACAGTGGCGTGGTCATACTTGTCCTCCTCTCGCTCTTCGACGATCGCCAGCTTTGTCATCTTCGCAGGGGGTTCTTCGTCTTCCGACTTAAAAAAGTACGAGTTAGGCTAACATCACGGTCAAAACAAGGGAACTTACACGTTGGGCAGACGGTTTTAGTTTCCTCTTTACGTTCAAGCTAAATGGGTGACCTGATTTTCGAACATGGGTGTGGAAGTGATGTCTTTCTGGATCAAGACATCCCCCGTTGAAGCAGCTCAAGCAAACATCTACGCCAAACGGACCATCCTAGATCGATCTTGTTGGTAAATCACCTGAGTCTAATCAAAAAAGAGATAAAACGCGAGCCTGGTTGTCGAAACATTGAGTACACTCTTCCCTGTGTACAGAATTTGAGAGTCTAGGGGGCTGAAGGCGCGTCAGAGCGTCGAGATGAGTACAGGCCATGCTGGTTTGAATCAAAGAGGACAAATCCAATCACGTGGTTGTCAGCGCACGTGTCTAGTGATTTCGATCAAGGAATTTTTAAACGCTCTTTGATTCTCTACCACCACCAATAATGTCCTCAAAAACGCTGCCGAATGGCAGCGCTGAAGCGCCTATAGAAGTATCGTCTTTACCACCGGTTGTAGGCATCAATTTTGGCAACACTTACGCGTCAATAGCGGTGTTTACGAAGGTCAGAAGAATTTTGTTCTACAAATCAAGAGGTTCATGATTTTGGCGGCAAATTAGGAGGGTTTGGCGGAATGTATTGCTAACGAGGATGGAGAGCGTCAAATAGCATGTGCTATTGCATTTCACGGTGAAGAAATCGTGCGTGAACGCTTTATCGCTCGCGTCTGATATACTGATCACTTGTATAGTACATCGGAAATCAAGCAAAAAGCCAGCTGGTTAAGAACTCCAAAAACACTATCGCTGGTTTCCGCAATTTACTCGGCAAAAAGTATGTCATTTTTAGCGTCATTCAGTTCTGCATCTCACTCAAGACCTCACAGATTCTCTGAAATTCCCCAATCACGATCAACCACCTCCGCACCTATAATTCAGCACCCGGATATCGTCGACGAACCGGCCTACAAGGTCGAGGTCCTACAGCCGGCTCCTTCGCCCCTGCCAACAAGCAACGTTACATCCCAGCTGAACACCCCCGCCGCCTCACATGCCCCCACACCTCGCTCAGAACCTATACCCGCCGAGCGCATCCTCAGCGTCTCCGAGGTAGCAACCATCTTCATCAAATCCCTCATCCAATCCGCTGAAGACTTCCTGGGCAAAAAAGTCCAAGGCGCCGTCATCAGCGCCCCAGCCTGGTTCTCCGATATCCAACGTGCCGCGCTCGAAAAGGCTGCTTCGGATGCTGGCGTAAATATCCTGCAGCTGTTAGACGAAGCAGGAGCCGCAGCAGCCACGACGACCACGGATGTCTGGAGTACAGACCTCCAAGCCGACCGCACCCAACTCGTCGTTGACCTCGGCTCCTCCTCCCTCTCCCTCTCCCTTCTATCCATCCGCGAAGGCCTCACATACGTTCTTGCTTCCTCCTCCATCGCTAACGTAGGCGGAGATCAGATCGACGACAAGTTGATCAAGTTCTTCGCTGCCGACTTTACGAAAAAGACCAAAACGCCTCTTGCAGTCTGTCCTTCTACCGATATCCAAGACAAACGAGCGGAAGCCAAGCTCCGACTAGCTATCGAGCATACAAAGCGGACCATCAGTGCCTCCCCGGGAGCTGCAACGTGCTCCGTTGAATCACTCAAAGATGGTCTGGACTACACCGGCTCCATCAACCGCATGCGGTTCGACATGGTTGCCAGCACCGTCTACACAGCCGTCGCAGATTCTATTGTCGCTCTGCTCGCCTCAGCCGCCGTCGACGCCCACGAAGTCGACGAAATCGTCTACGTCGGTGGCACCACGTGTCTGCCTGGGCTTGACGAGCGTATCTGCCTCGGGGCCGGCTTCAACGAGGAGATTGAGACCCCTTTTTCTCGCGGCACCGTCGTAGGTGGAGGTGTCGGAGATCCCACAACGATCTTGGCTCGCGGCTGCGCTGCTCAGGCCGCGTTGATCTCCTCCATCAGCGAAGATGCTGAGCTAAGGGAAGCCTTCACAAGGGACACCAAGGCCAACCGCGTGAGAGCCACAACGCGGACGCTGGGGGTTCTCCTACCTGACTCCGCTGCGGAAAAGATTGACAACAAGCCTTGGGGAGTCTGGGTGCCCGTGGTTCAAAAGGAGACGGCCCTCCCTGTGCGCAGAACGGTGTCATTCGACGTCGGCATTACGGAGGAGTCGAAACGGTTTGCCTTGGAGGTGTATGAGGTTAAGGACGCTATCCGAGTCGAGAAGGTGCAGGCCGAGGTAGATGGCGATAACGAGGAGGACGGGGAGGAGGATGAGATCGAAATCAAGCGCAAGACGGTTGCCAACCCAGTTCTACTTGGAGCGCTCGAGTTGGAAGCGCTTCTTGGGATCAAGGCTAAAGGGAAAGGCCCTCAAGCGGGCAAGTGGACCACGACGATTGAGGTGCAATTCATTGTCGGGATTGATGGGGATTTGGAGGTTGATGTGAAGGAGGTTGGCAAGCATGGTGCCAGTGGTCAACTTAGAGTGCCTGCACACTAGAGATCCAGTTTTATCATGTTTTCGCTATACAAATATCTTCTATATCATTCTGGGGAACTAGTCTGAATCTAACCTTCACCTCTGATTATAATTCTTTCAAATAAAATGGCTCGTGACTGATTCAAAAATACATCACTTTCCCAACATGTTGGCTGCATAAAATATTCTAATCTTACAGCGCTTTCCGAAAAGGTTGTCACTGCGCGATTTTTTGCAACGCCATCAGCAATATAATATATGAGCGATATATTAGCTGATCAATCAGGGATAGGGCTAAATCGGTGATTTCTAAGATTTCACAATCGATGACTAATCTAATCAAAGGTTGGGGCGAAGCAGTATTTTTGACTTTTATCATAGGGGGAAACAGTTCGAAGATGCAATTTTGGTACTGACAGAATCTCTTGAATTTAATCTACCATATCATGTAAAAATCCAGAGTGCCGGTTATTTCTTACTTACAATATGGTAGAAAGTGAGGCTCGTCACGAATGTCACTGCTGTGACATTTCACAAATATGTCTGCAGCATTATCGAGAATGAAGTCATTTATTTTCGAGAAGCCATAGAACATGTTCCTCTTGACTGATGTGCCAAAACACCATAGCTAAAGTGTGGCAGCTAGAGGAGAAAGCAAACAAGAATGTTATCTGATCCATCCGGCGTGCTGAGGCATGAAATGTCACAGCAGTGACATTCGTGACGAGCCTCACTTTCTACGATATTGTAAGTAAGAAATAACCGGCGCTCTGGATTTTTACATGATATGATAGATTAGATTCAAGAGATTCTGTCGGTACCAAAATTGCATCTTCAAACTGTTTCCCCCTATGATAAAAGTCGAAAATACTGCTTCGCCCCAACCTTTGATTAGATTAGTCATCGATCGTGAAATCTTAGAAATCACTGATTTAGCCCTATCCCTGATTGATCAGCTAATATATTACTCATATATTATATTGCTGATGGCGTTGCAAAAAATCGCGCAGTGACAACCTTTTCGGAAAGCGCTGTAACTGGGAGCTGTCATTTTTTTTTTACAGATCAAGCTATATGTATACCTAAAACATTTCTTAAATTTCCAAGAGCATCTGTAAAGTTCTTTGATGAACAGGGCATCCTGATGCTCAAGCCTGACAATTGGATGCAAGCACTTTAAACTCTGATGCGTGATCAATAGTGTTCACCGGTCCAGTCTACAGGACTGAAAATATACATAGGACTGAACTGGACTGAACCACAGTCCAATCTTTTTTCAGTTGCAGTTGCAGCTGCCAGTTGCCATGTTTTGTAAATATTTAAAAACCGATAAAGACCGGTTTAGACTGGTTGCAACTGGTCTTTCATCCCGTCACGTGTTGGATGTTACTCACGCACATTTTTACTTAATTTTCGGTCCCTGAATCATCAAAAATGGTCAAGAAATGGTTGAGATATGGCCAAAAACATTTTTTGTACATTGTAAATTCACCTGACCCTATAATTATTTTATGTACAGCTATATGACATCATAAAAATAACAACAACACAGATAACCATTTGTGCCATGTAATGTTATTTATTTAACATCCAAAATGAGTTGCGCCTACAAACTGCAAATTACTGACTACAAATGTAATTTGAATGGATGTCCTTTCTGTTTTTGCCATATCTCAGTCAAATCTTAACGGAATTGCTTAAACTTTTCATCAGTCTACAGAGAATTAAAATATATATTTATGTACGCAATGTCTGTGCGGTAATATTTAAATTATTTGGTACAGTAAATTTTACAATAAAAGACCAGTTTTTTTTTGCACTGTGGACCGGTTACGGTCCCTTAATATCTGGATCAGTTTATACCGGTTGTGGTTGCCAGTTGCCTCGTTTCGAGGTAAAAAACCGAACTGGACTGGACTTTAAAACACTAGCGATCAACAAGGATAAGATAACTGTTGCGTTATGTACAGAGAAATGAATGGATGTTCAAGAAATTCATGTGCATGAATAACTCAGTTGTGAATAAGTCTTGCCCAGACTCAAGGAAATTTGAACAAGACTTGAGCATCTAGTGAGCTCAATTGAGGTAAATACTTGCCAAAACCAACAGGCAGTACACCAAGGGGGCTCCGGCAATAGAATGCCAGACCTATACAAGGGCATGTCAGCCACTGAGGTAGACCAGTCTACAGAGTCCACAGATAAGGCACAGGCACACCAGGGTCCAGGGTGCTCTCTCATCACGCACAACAAAGCACATTCTCTGTACCAGCTGTAACCTAACTTGGACAGCCTGCCCACGATGCATGATCGCAAGCTGGCAGGGCGTGATGGTAGACTGACAACGTGTAGTGTGCTTTAGTTGAATTTACGTGGCTGTAACTATCTAGTGAAAATTTCTCTGTCTTTGCTATATCATGGAACTTGCTTCACTTCTCCAGTCTTTGCAAAACTATCCAAGTCTTGGATCTCTAGGCTTAACCAGGTTGACTGCATTCCTTGAACTTTGCAAGATTGCAAAGCCAGCCATTGAAGCGAGTATCATGGATCGTCGCACTGCACCAGAAACACTTTCACTCAATATTCTCACTATTTTGGCAGGGGTGCTACAGGAATATTTGTCAGTGATCAAGGACTGCTGGAAGCCCTTTCGGAGAGAAGTTTGGGCATCAAGTGGTGGAGCTACTCCATCCCAAACAACTATTGATTTGTATAACATTCATGCATTGGATCGTGGCACTTGTGTGTATTTATGCCCCCCTTTTTCATCCTGTGACTGACCAAGAGATTACTATTAGCTTACCAGCATTTTTATCCTCCTGTGCATGTTTGCCAAATTTTTGGCTGTGAGCATTACTGGGAAAGTGATGACATCACAAGGTTGGCCGAACCCGTTACCCATAAAGCAACACTATTTACTTTGCACAACAGAGCCCTCCCAGTCTTTACTACCTCAACCTACTGTCGAGGTAAGAACTATTTTTTACAATCATTTTTCGGGAGGTGAAATATTACAGGATGTAATCGCCGCTACTACCATAACTATTTTGTCCACAAACAAGGAAATACACGCACGTATTATGCTGGGGTACCCCAGTATCTTCAAGTAGCAGAACATTTTTTTATCAAAAATACTGTTCTGGAGCTATTTACTGCAGGCAAAGTTTTCTGTTGGTATGTACCCATACTTACAGCTATTTGCATAAATGATGGCAGTAGGATGAAAATAGAAATACATCATAGTTATGATGCACTTAGAAAAATTTGTGTGTTTTGTGGCTGTGTGAGCATGTGATGCAACTTGTACACTTCCACTGTTCATCCTATGCCTCCTCACAGGGCGCCAATTAGCGCAGAGTTCATCGATTCCGACCTCGACGAGTCCCAGCATGAAGCTTCCGTGAACTCTGGTCTCAGTAGCGAAGAAAGCGTGTCTGAATAAGCTGAACCAGAGGCCGGAAATCCCAGGTACGTATGGTGTTTATTTCCATCCTGACCTGCTAGATGTTTTATTTGCACAGATCACAGGCTCGTCATACTGATTGCGACACATTGTTCGACCAAATCATAGGGACGCCCACAACGAAGGGAAAATCAAAAGCCAAGTCCAAGCCAAGGAAATTGCACGGTGGCGCGACTCAAACAGCAAAAGCCAACGCGACCTCAAAGGTTCGAGGTAAGCACAAAGGTGATCCTATTACCACTGCCATCCTGACTGGGTGTAGATGTAATTGACCTCAACGATGAAGAGAATGCGACAAAGAAAGCACTGGCACTTGTGACCTACAACCTAGCTATATTTTCTGCCAGCGAACATACAAAAGAACTGAAGAAATGGAATGGGAAGAATACTTTCATGAAGCTCGACAACAACAAGCCATTCGACACCTGGAAGGCGCAGCTCCTTGTCCGTATCAACAAGATCCTCCTCCCTGAAAAGCTCGACTTCAATCATTATGAAGTCAACTTCATGATTGCTCGCATTTCTACAGCTCTGATGGCGATATCATGTGAGGAGGAATACGAGGACATGCTGGAGCGTCTGGGGAAGACCAAGAATCCAGTTTGCACCATTCTTGTTCAAGAACTTCGGCAAACGAGCTCATTGAAGGTAAGTCAGGCAGAATTCAGTATTATTGACACCTTTCTTATCATCTGAGTGATCCAGAAACGTGAAAAAGAGAATGAACCTGAGGGAGATGAAGCTGACCACACCAGAGATGATGAACACAAGTCCAAGAAACAGCGGAAGTCAAAGGTTTGCCTTTTCCGGGCACGCACCCATTGCAGTATCTTACCACCTTTCTAGCCGCCCAAAAATTCAGATATCAGTACTGCAAACATTCCGCACAATGAGAACATCAAGTCTCTTCACGAGAGGTGGATGTGCCACAAAAAACCAGGTTGCTTGAGCGACCATTGCTTCGTCAACCCTAATGACGGATCACATTTGTTCTTGGACATGCACATTTTGATGTTTGGGGAGCCGCTATGGTGCGCAAATGCGGAGGTTTTTTTCATACGCATATACTTACACAACTTCGTTTTTTCAGCTCAAAGGTCCAACCATTGCGATGCTAGATACACAGCCCAACCACCACTTGTTCAATGCAATTTCAAACAATCAACTTGGGCAGTTGAGCCTGCTTCTCGAACATCATCAGCGTGGAAACAGCACTGGTTCGGCCACTGCACCAGTCATCAACTTCAACATCCCTGCAGAATTTATTCAAATTTTCCGTCCTCCAGCAGCTCCCACAGCTACACCTCTTGCTACTGCTGCCGCCGCTGCACCTGCAACTCCAATCCAGCCTCTCACACCTCCAGTATTTCTCCCTTCTGGTACTCTTATACCTGCAGACCGTGTTCCAGGCCCCGCACTCTCCCTTGACGACTTTTGCAAGACTTACCTCTTGACTGATGGTGTCCGAATGAAGCTTTACAATAATGGATATTCTGGCTCCCACACCTTCCAGTACGCTGAATGGAAGGATCTCAAATTGGATGCAGGTTTGAAAGCAGGTGAGATCGTGCAGCTCAAGCATGCTATTTCTCTCTGGTCAATTCTGTGTGGTCTCTAGTAGGTTGCTCATTCGTTCCTGTACAAATTCATTACATTGTTGCACCGTCTGTATTACTGCTCTGCCGTCGTTTACACATGTACTACCAGAAACAATTTAGAGGTATCCTGCATGCAAAAAATATCCCTCTGCATCTTCTGGGGTTGTTACATCCATGGAAAGCTTCATGTCGAACAAAAACCCATCTCCCAGTGGGAAAAGATCGTAGTTGCAACGGATCCAGGCCTTGATCTTGGAGATTGCTTCC
This sequence comes from Laccaria amethystina LaAM-08-1, assembly GCA_000827195.1. Classification (NCBI taxonomy): domain Eukaryota; kingdom Fungi; phylum Basidiomycota; class Agaricomycetes; order Agaricales; family Hydnangiaceae; genus Laccaria; species Laccaria amethystina. The sequence continues at coordinate 33,665 of KN838867.1, forward strand.
TCAATCAGATTTAGGTCTGGGGAGTATGGTGGGAGGAAGATGATTTGAACACCTGAAATAGGATGTCAGTAAGGCATGAAGGGCCAAGAAAACATACCAAATCTCTCGGTGAGCTCTAATATCTCCATTCCATGGTGAATTCAGGCATTATCCATGACAAGATCACTGAGTTTCCCAGGGTACGGCGATGTCAAAGGCATCTAGTAGATAATGTGCCGCCATGTCAGACCTGTTTATTTCCAGTGAAGAGAAAGCAGTACTTACAACGGTGTGCTTGAGAAAATAAAGGAACTTTTCCCTTGTCATGGAACCCTCAACAACTGTACTGGCAATGATTCCATCCAGTGTAAGCAAACCCTCCCCAGACACTCTACGTCCACACACGAAAACACCTCTCATACATGCTTGTCTTCCTTTCTTCGTGCAACCACGGCGGCGCTGGATAGTTCGTTCATCCTTCGAGAATTCATTGAGGAATCCGATTTCTTCGGCGTTGTACTGGCCCATTTGCCGGATGAAGTCCGCTCGTAGATCTTCGTTGCGTTCCTTGGCAATATTCCGCAATTTCTTGACAGATACCCCAGCGTGCTCTAGTTCCCAATGAATAGTCATGTAATGCACTGATACAAACCTGTTTGTATCAAGAAGATTGAGAAGCTCGTCCAAGAACCAGTCAGGCCGTTGATGGACCAAAGCCAAGAGATAGGTTATGTCGTCGAAGTGTAGCTTTGGCCGACCTCGGGTTGTGCATGTGGGAGGCTCAACATCACCAGTTTCCTGAAAAGGCTTGTGTACACGCCAGAAGGTTCGCTCTGAGAGTCCACAGCAGTCGAGAATGTCGTCGAGAGAGAGGAGATTCTTTTCATATAGCCTGATGGTGGCCAATTTCATGTCGGGTAATATTTTGCGGTAGACCATGGTAGTGAGACAAGTGGAAAGAAGTGAAAACACTCAAATTTTTCTCAGTGCGTCATAGATATAATGTATTTCTATTTTCGCCCTACTGCCATCATTTATGCAAATAGCTGTAATAGGCCTGTTGCCAATTTTAAATGATAGTATTATTTTATTATCAAGGCTCTCAAGCATGAATTGGGCTCGAATCTACAACATGGCGCATGCAAATCCATACACCTATATGGCAAATAATCCCAGAGCATATTCTGGGGTTATTCACAAATATGAGAAGCATCCAACGAGCTGGCAGATGACCTTTGAGATGCCTGACAAGCATGTCACAAATACAAATGGCTGTTTTTTGTATTCACTACTTCTTGACAGAGCAGAGCGAGGATTAATCCTGCAACTCCAGCCTGACAAAGCTTCTTAAAAAGATCACTTACAACCTGCACTGTATGGGTGAAATAAACTAATGGAAGGAATTGGATAAGAACTGTACACCCATGCTTGTGATCTTTGTTTTGTTGTCTTCAATGACGGGGCAGGAAAAATAAGTATGTCACAAAATACCGCCCAGATTGGCTCAGTACTTAATATATTCAAGTGAAAATTCAAGTTGCAGTGTGCGACATAAATATGATTGGGCACCCCTGCTGTGGTGTCCATGACTGCAAAGTCACTTCAGTCACCCATTTTTGGGTACCTATAAGGTATATGAATTCTTTGATTTAGGGGTACCTCAGTGGTACCCATCCGGGGTGGTATATGAGCTCCATACCAATACCATGGTACCATGGTATAGAAAACCCATACCATACCACACTCATACCCATACCATGTCACCTTATACCATACCATGTCCCTCATCATACCATTTGACTCATACCATACCATGTCACTTCTTACCATCATACCAAAGCTGTCACAGGGTGTCTGGGGTCCTTTTTCAAAATATAGAAATTATTTCTGCAAGCTGCAATACTGGTCCATTTAGTGCCATATTTTGTGGAAAGGTTCTTCTGGTTTTTGCTAAGATTTTCAGCTACAATTGGAGGTCAGATAGTCAACTCCATCCTTTGAAAATCAGTTCAATAGAGCTTTATCCTAGGTTTTTCCATTCCTGAAAAGCCATTAACATGAATGATTTCAATAATGGGTGAAATGTATTTTGCCCAGTAGGGCCAATCAGAGAGTCCTGCCCACTTATATAAAAACTACATATGATGGAATCAAGTATTGTTGTCCTGAGTGACTGGTAGGTACCATCTACATCATGTAGCCACGACATCCACCATAAGGCCATCTTGATCAGCTACCGTAAATGAAATGAAATGAAATCATTTCATTTCACGGCACTTACTTCATTCACCATTGGATCAATTCTCTTTCCTTCCTGACGTGAAATGCTTCAATTTTTTTTCATTCATCTTGTGAACCATATTGAATGCCATTTCATTCTCTGACGGCACCTGTTTCATTTGTGTTGACTTGTATTTAATCCTCTCACGGTGTTTCTTTCATTTGATATTTCATTCTCTCACAGCATTTTCATCATCCTCTGTTTCATTCTCCTTGGTTACTATTTCATTCATTCTCCCTGGCATTTGTTTCATTTGCGTCGACCTATATTTCAATAGTGGTATTGTTGTCAGGGTCCTTTAGATATTTCCAAATATGG
>KN838868.1:13370-40708 GCA_000827195.1 Laccaria amethystina LaAM-08-1
CCGTTTTTCGATCCGTTTTTCTTCGGCAATGTGTCCTCCATCTGATGGTGCCTAACCCATCTTCCCTTCGTTGCGGAACTTGCCGCCGACAACCTCGGTGTGCCGGAAGGCCGAGATTCTGTGTTGGCTGAGTACCTTGGAGTAATCATGGGTTTTTCGATGTAAATTGGACTGAAACTACTTTAAATAAACTTAGGCAGGCCATTTATACTATCTAGGACTTAAACAGCGGCGAAATGTCACCGGCAACTAATGCCGAGAACAGACACATGGGTGGGCGGAGTACAAACACGCTGATTCCGCTGCCGACATGCCACATTACTCAAAAAACTGTTTTTTCATCTGTTTTTCCAGAATTCCGGGGGGCGGAGGTTCACGGTAGCCGTTTTTCACCTGTTTTTCATTTGTTTTTCATTTCGTTTTTCGTCTGTTTTTGCCGCCAAAAAAATTGAGTTGGCAGTAAAAACAAGCTGAAAAACAAACTGAAAAACAGCTGAAAAACAGCCGAAAAACGTTACCGTGAGCATCCCTATTCTGTCCTACGCTATGGCCTTTTTTCGCCAGCCCTTTCTGATAATCCAATAATTGCCCTTTTTTGCCGTTGGAATTTCATGTATACTAGAAAAAAAAAATCCCATGTTTCAGTCACACGCGGAGAGCTACAGTTATGCACCAGCTAATGTTACACCAAAAATTAAAATCTGTGTAGAAAATTTCGGTCCTGTTGTCTGTCAATAAAAACTATTTGATAATTCCTTATAATTCAATGCCTTGGTTCACTCAAAATTTCAGCTGATTTCAATAACTTCTCACTGAGAAACTCTTCAATTACAGGTGTAACACTGTGTGGTAAGCAATTTCCTGCTAAATCAAGGATTTTGAACTTGGTGTTTCTCTACTAAATGTGACTCAATTACCATGAAATTTTACCAGCCTGTAGATGTTATGTACAACTCATAGGAAAGTTTTGTTTTATAAAAAAATATGCATTTTCGAGTGAGCTATTCATCTTACAAAAGTGTAACACTCAGTGGTGGTGTAACATTTGATGGTGCATGACTGTACGTGATCGGCAAATTTGCGGTGCTGGCGTGCTCGAATTTTTAATTACATTTAATCTGGGGACAAACGCTCTCTGCCGGGGCGGTTGGCCTCTAATTAATATTCACAGTATCACTGCTCCAAAGATCCATGTATTAGCATAATGTAGAGACTTTGACTGATCGTCGCGCGTCGCATGAGAAAGGTCCTGCCCTGTACGGGTACATATGCACCTGTTTCCCATGATATCACGCTGCCACAACAAAACAACTCTCTGCTTTTCCACTGAATTATATCCGGTAAGTAGTTACACACATAGTGACACCTATAAAATGCCTAAAATACACCAGTGAAAGAAGGTGAGATAAATGCAAGGAAAATATATAACAGGTGGGTTTTTCTTTCCTTTTTTAAAAAAAATGCATCATGGTCATTTTTTTATTTCCCAAAATAACAAAGCATGGACAAGAATTGTCACCAAAAATTCACATCCGAAGGCCATTGTAACTTATAAAGTGTAGATGTGGAAACCATCACTGACCTGTACCCACCAAGGGTTTATGACCCCGTTTCTGAAGAATATATTACCCTCCCGCAGGGAAATCAAGAAGCTCGCCTGATGACTTGAAACATGCAATTTGTAGATCAGTTCCCACAACGTATAGGAATATGACTATTTTACACAAACAGCACAAGGTGGATCCAGAATATCTCTGAATTCGAAAGAGCGGCAATTGGTGCGGCGGGGATTCCTACCAAGCCTATCACGGGCCTTCAATTTCACCGTTTACCCCAGCTCGCCATCCCCGCCAACATCGTCGCAGAGCAGAACCTTCGTGCATGATGGCAAGCCCCCTTCTGGCTCCCCTCATGCACCCATAACACACTGGCAGCACACTCGGAACCAGATGGTGGATATTCGCCATGTCTGCTTGTCATGACCCCGATACATCGGTATCGAGGAGCTACCCAGCTCTTCCGATCCTTAGGACTCTAACCCCAAACTTGGAGTACTCTTACTCGCATGACTCACCGTCAGGATTACCTTACCATCAGTTCCCGCCAACTCACGGAAACTCGCCGTAGTAACGTATTCAAAAAGTCGCTGATAGCGGTGCCGGGGATGTTATTTCGGGTTAGAAAGCAGGCATGGGAAATTTTGCGAGACCCCCGATGCTAGGTTTGGTCAGCCACATCCTCAGAGTATATTATAATGTATTGCACCCCATCTTCCTGTCCAGCCGTATTTACTTCTTTGTTGACTTATGACAAAAAACTATGAAAAATGTAATTTCCAGCTGAGCGGGCAAGGTAAACACGGTCGCGCTTGTATGTTAGACTTGTGTTGACGTGTCTCAATTGTTTGGCAATCCAGGATCGCCGCACAGATCTGCGGGCACAATGATCGCGTATTCAGAATTGTCCTCCACGTGGCTCATGCGTTCTTCGATCTTCGATTTGAAGTCCAGGAGCCCTCCCTCTCCCTAGCCTCACCTCCAAGCGCGAAACTAAACTTTTCTTTACTCCTTGAACAAATCACTTCAAGAATCAAGATCTCATCGGCGTCATGCCGCAAAAGTTCCCATTGACAACTCGTTTAATCTGAATTCAGTGGGAAATCGATGTCCCAACGAAAGATCGACAACGTTATGGTCACAATTTTGCTTTGTGAGCGGCTGGAAGTCCAGGGTTCAATGTGTTCTTCATCATGTGTGGATGCTAACGTGGAACGTGTTTTAGACCTGTATAGATATATATATATAATTGCATCACATTCCAACAGACATTCGGAGAATTCAGTTGTCAGTGAAACGAAATGCGTCGAAATGCCTTTGAGGCGTCCTCGGAAAGCGATCGCCATCGCTAGTCAGTGATGCTCGCTACTTGTCTCAATCGGAGGAAGCGGAGGATTTCCCCGCAAATAAATTTATGGAGTAATTTCAATCATGTTCCGAAACTCAATGTCTCAAATACGAAAGAGCTTTTGTGTGCGCCTTTTAATGCTGAGATTTTGATGCCGTCTCTGGCAATTTGACATCGAAGCAACGATGAAATCTGCACCATTGGACGATCCCCGCATGAAATTCAGGGCGAAAGACAAGCATACCCCATTTTACCGCCCGAAAGTGGTTCAGTCTTTACGTTATCAGACCCACCCATGTGGTTAATGCGTGGCACTGCGCAATACTGAAAAGAAATGTACGAACAGGAACGGAATTTATACGGATGGAAGTCAGCAGGAAGCAACTTGATCACGAGTTGAACCTTTTACCTTAAAGTCCTGAGAGGACGACGGCCTAGAACGGCCTCCATTCTTGGAGCAGGAGACCCACAAAAAAACCAAAAATAAACGAGAAGAAAGCTTTGAAACTCCTAGGAATGGCAGTCAATTCCCATGACCGTAACTTTTGTTCCACAGTTTATGATAAATTCCCAAGTCAAAGTTTCCTCACGATTGGATAAAGAGCGAACGAGCGGTCTTCTCCAGCAAAATCCTATCTCGCCTCAAAAGATCGTCCTTAATAAAATTGGACGTGAGGGAAAGGGTCACGATAGGCGCTTTTAATTATGCGAAGGGTTGCTTTAAACAAGGCTAATGGGAAGGTCGTGACATCTGATTTTGTAAATTGCAGTGTTCAACAACACTACTATGAGTAGTGGTGCTTGAACGTCAAATCGGGAAAACGCGAGCCTTTAAGTTTTAACAATATAATACAGGTTTTCCGAGGAGAGCGGGAAACCAATAGCTCACCAAAAAGATGGAAGGGTCGAATCTGAATCCACCCAAAGTCCACTTTCCTTCACACTCGGACTTCCCTGTGGGTTTGGCAAAGCTACAGAAAGTGATATTTCGAGCGACCCGGGATCTAAGTAGAATCCCATGTACTTCCTTCCGCACACGTGGCGCGGAGGTCTGGTCTCTCCGATGCCAACCCAGGGCTGAGCGCTGATCGATAATCGCGAGAACCTCATGGTCCGTGCCACGATACCACAATAAACACAGTGGTGGACAAACAAAGTCATCCAATTTACTGACCGATTTTTTGCGACTCCGAAAAACATTGGGTCGCTATTGATCGATGATCCTTCATTAATTCCAACGAGCAGAATGCCCAGAAATGATGATTTAAGGGTTTGATACCCCAAAATTTTGGCGCGTGCCTCAAAGAAATACGAAAAATATACCACTAAAAAGCGTGGGAAAGAAAGGGCAATGCCTCTTCTGAACGTTTTTCCTCATTCCGACAGTGCAGTCAGAATTTCGATAAAAATTCTCATTCTTAAGTTATCAAATTGGATGGCTTTGTTTGTCCGCATCCATTCTTGCATCCGATTTTCACCTGCGCACCATCACCATGTCGTCCGAAGGTGAGGACTTTAACGAGGATAACATGTCTGGTCTGCCTCAAAATCAGAAGAGGCGAAGGATACAACGAGCATGTGACATCTGCAGGAGGAAAAAAAGTGCGTCAGTATCTATCGGTTGTCTAGCCACTGACCTAAGCTTCGTCACCTTTAGTCCGATGTATGCAAATAATTGGCCTACCCTCGATATTTCATCAATAATATTTCATCAGGCGAGGGAGTTCAAATGCCCGGAAATCGCTGTTTAAATTGTGTAACGTGCAGTTTCGATTGTACATACGTTGAGACAGCAAAGGTGAGTCTGTCCGTGTTTCACCGGAGGTTGTCGTTAATTCTCGACGTTTAGAAACGAGGTCCTCCAAAGGGGTTTGGAAATCCCCCTATTCTCCCACTCACAAGTCTGATTCCCTGTCAAGTTATGTGGAAAACTTGGAACGTCGCGTGTATATGCTGGAAGAGGTTTTGCGGAGGGTAAGTTGAACAATCCTCTAAAAAAACCTAGTCCAATTATTTTCACTAGTTATGCCCAGACCAGAACATTTTGAAAGAGCTCCACATTGCCGCAGACCGAGAAAGCCGTTCCCCTGACGCCGCTGTAAACGCAGGGCAGGTCTGTAGCTCCACATCCTTGCCGCGCTCTGTCAATGTAGCTATATCCGTCATCAGCAGCCTCGGTGAACCCGACGACGACCAGTAAGACTTTGTTAATTCAAATCTTGTAGAAATTTGACATCGATAGGCCTAGTGACAAGATCGAAGATAGATTTTTCGGGAAATCGAGTGGAGCTAGTCTCATTCAGACAGCGATGGAGCTCAAGACTGAGTATGTGAGCAGCGATAACTTCAAAGCCCCTCCTTCAATGAGTCTTGGCCACAAGCGTCTTGAATTTTGGGCACCGCACCCTGTTTGTCTCGTCCTTCTTTTTCCATGTTAGCGGTCTGTCTCATATCCTGCAGTGGGAAAACTGCCTTGGAGGCGCAGACAACCCGCCGATACAGTCATTTCCTGATCAGGATCTCATGGAGCAACTCATCGACGCTTTTTTTCTACACGTCAATATCTATCATGCCGTCCTTCACCAGCCAACCTTTGAGAGATCCGTTGCAGAAGATCTACATCTCACAAATACCGGCTTTGCATGCACCCTTCTCCTCGTCTGCGCAATAGGATCACGGTTCTCAGAGGATCCGCGAGTATTTCTTGAAGGACAGGATTCACTTCATTCCCGTGGCTGGAAGTGGTTTGAGCAAGTACAGACAGTTAGAAGGTCGCTTTCACTACCAGTGTCACCTTCACTGTACGATATGCAGTTCTACTGTGTAAGTTACCGTTTTCCCATCCGTTATTCATCTGAATGTATTCTCCAGCTCTCAGTAATGTTCTTGAAGGATTCTTCTGGTCCTCAGTCATGTTGGTCCATGGTTGGCATCGGTATCCGGTTGGCACAGGAAGTAGGCGCACATAGGCGTAAAGCACGGGACTATGTGATGACCGTAGAGGACGAACTGTGGAAGCGAGCCTTCTGGTACTAGCCCACGTCAGACATCACAAATTAAATCTGACAATTTATGCATCGCAGGTTCCTGATCTGTTTGGACAGGGAATTCAGCATCGCTCTCGGTCGCCCCTGTGCAATTCAAGATGAAGAGTAAGTCTTCTCTCGTGCTCGGAATCCCTTATGCTGAGATTTCCCAGCATTGACCTCGACATGCCCATCGAGTGTGATGACGAATACTGGGAACATCCTGATCCTTCGCAACGTTTTAAGCAACCCTCAAATAAACCTTCGCTTATCAGTTACTTCATTCTCGACATCAAGCTACACCAGATTGCAAGCTTTGCCTTGCGTACAATCGTAAGTTTTATCAGATCGGACGGTATCTTTGATATAAAACTAAACACTCACTTTGTGCAGTATTCGATCAACAAGTCCAAAAGCTTGCTTGGCTTAACCGGCCCTCAGTGGGATAAGCATATAGTGGCGGAGCTTGACTCAGCTCTCAACAAATGGGTGGACTCAGTCCCGAATCACTGTACGTAGTGCTGTCGCTCGCTTCAATTTGACTTATTCAACATACGGTCGAACTTATCAGTGCGCTGGGATCCAAACCGCGAAGACGATAGCTTTTTCAAGCAATCTATCGTCTTATTCGGGATCTACTATCACATCCAGATCCTTGTCCATCGTCCGTTCATCCCATCGCAAAGCAAGCCGTCACCCTCTTCACTTCCTTCCTTGGCCATCTGCACGAATGCCGCGAGGTCATGTAGCCATATTGTTGACATCCTGGAGAAGAGGAATTTCATCCCTCCGCCGCTACTTCAGGTAAGCATCACTCTGCACTTGATAATCATGGGTGACGTTAATTGCCCTACTAGCTACCTGCATTCACATCCGGGATCGTATTGCTGGTGAACATCTGGGGAAGGAAGCGCTCGGGTCCGTCAATAGATCCGAATAAAGAAATGTCAGATGTTTATAAATGCATGCGGATGCTAAGGAAATCCGAGGACCGGTGGCATCCAGCAGGTCGCTTCTGGTATGTTTATCTCCCGCCCTTCTTTGTCCTTTCATATATATATTCTGGTTTAGGGATATCCTATACGACTTAACTCACACCGGAGACCCTCCTCTCCTACAGCCTAGTTCACCCGCGAACAAGCGCGAACAAGATCCTGAAGCCCCTATGGCATCTCTTTCTCCCCCCACATCACCGAGCGAGGTCCCAAGAAACATTTCTGGTTCACAACGCTTGACCAGGCATGTGCCTATACCCATGAGACACCTGCCGTTGCCACAAGAGACGCACTCTACCGTTCAAGAAGACGAGTCTCAAACGCAAGACCAACTTCGACTTCTTCTTCCTCCTCCTCCTCCTCCTCCGCAGTTATTGCAGGCGCACAGACCACTACACGCACAGCGCTCGGAGTATTATAGGCCATCGATATATATCAACGACCTCGCAACATTGCCTCCGCACGGCAAATTCTCGATGACCGGACAGTCACCGCTTGACTATCAGTCACACAGCTACTGGTTCCCTCCCACCGAGCTTGCGAGTGGAAGTGGGAGTACGACCACCAATGTTGCTTCAATGATCGGCAACTCTGACACATCTGGTTCTTCCTCCACATTCAGCTACCCCATTGTTACCGAATCAAAATCTGTAATGCAGGGATACGGTGGGATTGGCGGTGGGGCTAGGAGTTCGATGGGCACAACGGACTCGAGTGCGATGTACAATTACGCCGCACCACTCAACTACCATCCAGGATCGCCGGGTTCGGACACAGGTTCCTACGTCACGACCACGAGATCAAATAGAAGCTGCTACCCTAGGTCGTCGAGTCCAAGTGGGGGATCCTATGCTGCCTCCGCCCTGTCGGTGAATAGTATGGGGATGCACAGGGGCCAGTCGTTGGGCGGTGGTGGGATGGTCCATGCACCGCAGGGTTCACATCTTAGGCTTGTGAACAAGTATGCCGAACAACCGCAAACGCCGTACATCGACCCAGATTTGATGCCGACGTGGTCTACCGCTCGGACTGGGATTGCGTACGTTTTCCTTTCCTCGTCTCAGGTGGCAAATAATCATTTCTACTTCTGCTCTGTAGACTAGAAGAGTGGGGATCATATTCATCGAATATTGGCCAGCCAACCCAGCATCCTCTGGGGCATATTATCCACGGATAAACCCCCAGGGCCAGGATAGACGGGGTCTATGGAAATTTCCTTTGCTTTACTTTACACCCATGTATCTCCCTTCATTTCTTCCCCTTTTCATCTTATTTTCGGTCTGTGTTCTTAGGTTTATTTATCTAACCCTCCATCACCTCCTGGGACATTCTTGTAGCGATACTAACTATGCTTTACCTCTTTTTTCTTCTTTTTTTTTGGTGTAGTTTTACAGAACTTAATGGTGAGCCTCACATTCCAGCATGGTGTCAGGGGGATTCCACCCCATAAGCTGCTACCCCGAGGAAATGCTGTTACGCAGATATTGCATTTGGCCAGGTAATGAATGACGAGAGATTTGATTGGCGATCAGACACTCTTATTTGTTTTGTATTTCTCATGTGCTAGTGTTAACCGCAGCAATCGTCGGATTGAGAGGAGAAATGACTCAAGAGCGATCTCATGACGAATTGCAGATAGCCCCGGCCATTTTGGAGAATAGATGGTGGAACAGTGCGATCAATGATAAAAGAACGTCGCTGCTTAGTTGTCAAGACCAGAAAGCAGCAAAGCGAATATAATTGAAATTATGAAAGAGCAGGTCGTAAAGTTAGGAGAAGGCAAAGAAAAAAATCCAAGTGACGGTACAGGGGTGTGTCATTGTCGAAAAGTTCAAATTCCACCCCGGCCTCAAAAGTGCCACGTCGACTTTCAGAGTCAGAGGGGCAAATTTATCACCCTGAGCACGTTGTTGGAGAGGTTTTTCTGTCCCCGAAACGCACGAGCTGAGTCCAATAGGTAATAAAATACTGGGAGAACTGTAAGATGAAGGGCGCTCCGAAGGAAGTCAATCAATAAGGGGCACGTACCGTGAACGCAAGCAACGAAAGAGTTGGGCAAGTATCCATAATATTCCCAATTAAACTTCTCCATTTGTGGTCGATCGCTCACGTAGTTAACGGCGGCGGCGAATGCGTTGCTTAGGCCAGGGTTTCCGAGCCATCTGTGGGCCAGGATTAAGGTAGTGAACAATATACAAACCTTTACGAAACATGGGGAAACCAACATAGCCTTTGTAACAAAGGAGATGGAAGAGGGTTGTGAGCAAAAAGTAGCTGGATGAATCGGGATAGATACCGCCACGACCCATTCCGTGCCGTATTTCCCTGATGCAGTAACTTTTTCAAAACCTTTGTCCTTTTGAAATGTCAATTACGTGATTGGTTGCTAAGTAACACTGGGCACATGACAAGATAATTTCTAAAAATATCTTTTCAAAGTTCCTTATCTTCTTTCTGTTTTATAACAAATACATCTACAAAGTTTTTTTTCAATGAATGAAGATCAAACATTTAAAAAATATGTTGAAAACATGTGAAATGCATTTATATAAAACTCAACTCACTTGAAAAAATAGCTTCAACTTGAATTGTCTAAATAATAATCTCAATGCATTTCACATGGTTTCAACATATTTTATAAATGTTTGATCTTCATTCATTGAAAAAAAACTTTGTAGATGCATTACATATTTCTTGTTATAAAATAGAAAGAAAATAAGGAACTTTCAAAAGATATTTTTAGAGATAAATTATCTTGTCATGTGCCTAGTGTAAGTACAAAATGGGATTTGTGGATGTCCGAACTATAAAAAGCACGCCCGAGAAGCCCGTGCCAAAATGTGGCAGCTGCTCTCTCGCTCTTGACCTTATGACTATTTGTTTGTACCAAGCCGAGAGCGATGCTTCTACTAGCTAGAAACCTGTGGGTTCTTGGCAGCTGATTGCAAGACGATAGGCCAGTTATGTCATTATGATGGTGGTTGCTCTTTAGCGGTTTATTTGTTTGGAAGGCTATAATTAGAAATGTAAATAAATTAGCCTCATCATTGCGACAAAGCGCACTGCTGATGATGGTGAGATCCTGGCCTTAGGGTTGGGGTTAAGTAATATTAGTAAGCAATAGGTAAGCAGCAAAAGTCTGAAGAACCCACACGACATCGCAAGCAACTGGTATTTCCTCTCTATACGAAAAACACTCACCTCTCCGCTGAACCTCGCACTCAAGTCCAAGGCGATGATATACAATCAAGACGTCTGACATTCGATCTCTGCTGCATACCCTACATCTCGTCTGAGCGCCTCGGCTACGCGCTCGAGCCCTCCCAAAGTACCTATGTTCGCCCTGTACAACTTCGATTGGTTCCAAGAGGTCACATCGAGTGGGTAACTACGTGAAAGGAATTGTCTCAGAGGTATGGAATGGCTTGCTGCAACAGTAGATGTTTACTGAGTTTCACGTCAGGGTGTACCATCTATTCCGAAATCCTCCGCATTCATACGGCGGTGAAATCCATGCGGCGTATCCGTTACACATCCGTATCAACCACCAAATTTCGTTTTTCCGCAGCAAATTAAGAGCAAGATCCATACATCACTATGTGCTGCGTACAGTTTTGGGGTCAATAGTACGTAGACTTTTATCATCGCCCTCCGTCCGAGTTCCAGTCTTCTAACTGTGCATCCAATAGCCACCCCCTCCGTGCCGCATTCCTCATCTCACTCACGATTGGACCGCAAAAGGCCATTCAAAGATGCGTCCAAAATCTCTTGCAACGGGAAGGGATTTGGGGAGGTGTCAAATTGAAAGAGAGAGAAGCTCGTCACGCAGAAGAAGTTCAAGGTGGTTGGGATGCTGAATTGTATCTCAGGTATAGCGTCCACGGTGTGGGTGACGAAACTCGTTGACAAAAGGACCATTATCGTCAAGAACAATGTCGATGATACCCATACCTGCTCCATACCAATATGCCGTTCCACGTTACGCGCAGATGCTGTGCCTCCAATATGTGTTAAAGCTTCAATGGCCGTCATCAGTGGCATACGGATCCACCAATCATTCTCTCCGACGTCGATAACATGTCCTCGTCCGACGTGTTTCGTCTCCCCGCAGCATTTTCAATCCCCCGCACCACCCGCTCATCCGTCAAAACCCGAAATTCCGACAACACAACAAGACATTGATGTACGTCCCTTGCTATTGATAAACCCCTTTGGCTTTTGACGACATGCTAATGGGCCGTGTTCAAAAGGATCGATGATGTCGTCGTGCCATGAAGGATTGCATTCACGAGTACACCCTCGTCGTGAACCAACGCCGGGAGGCGCTTGTTCTATTGAAGCCCCCAATGGCCCATGGCGGCGATGACGAGCGAACCCCTTGCGTACTGGCCACCTTCTACCACACCTATCTCGCCATTTCTCCGGAGCTAGCGTTGGCAGTCGAAGGAGAGGCGGGGTGATAAGGGAAATGGGAGAGGGCGGTCGGAGGATAGCCGTTACAAGCAGGGAATGGAGGGAAAGTGACTGCGTAGGGCTGGATAGTGGTTCTGAACACGACAACATGCGTGGGGGATGGTCCTCGCAAGCCAGTTATATGAGAAGGGGAATAGGAAAGATAAAGGCAATATGACGGAACGATAGACAAGGGGTGCTTGCTCGTCCCACGTGCTGGTAAGAACCAAAACTTCGTCTTATCCCGGCGCCGCTAATGGTGTTGGTCTAGTAGGTGTGTCCGATGGTCTGCATCTCGAACGAATATTCTCCCAAGGACAAAATGCTTCTGAGTGATTTGGGAAGGAGATGGACATGGAAGAGATGGATCAAGGAGAGCAAGGAAAAATTTTCCGTCGCGAGGAGGCCAATGTCTCCCCTGAATATTGAATGGTAATTCATACAACACAAAATGAGATGGGAATAAGGAGGAAGGCAAGGGCAGAACGCGGGGGCGAGAGGCAGGAGGAGGCAGTATATGCGCACCTTGACCTTTGTTCGCCAAATCCTGCATAACCTATAGTTTTCAAATTAGTCTAATCGCGCGCAAAGTGCGTAAAGCAAGGCATTCAGATAGACGTATCAAACATGTGCTTGGTAGAGACACCCTGACTCACGAACGATGCGCAACTAGATGTATGCGCTATAATGTACACTAACTGGGTAAAAAGATTGTCCGATCACTTTTGCATGTATAACTCTGTAACAAGTCCGAGTTTTTTAATTTCGTAACAAGGTACTACCACCCAGTGTAGACTGCCCATTTTGAGTATTTTATGAGGGTGATCCCTTTCCCCCTCCTGCTGTGAGGGAGGATATAAGAAATTGGTAGATTTTCGGGTCATGAAAAATGGACAGATTTTTATAAATCTTTTTGGCAATATTAAAGTACTTCCTTTCCTGAGTAAACCGCACTTTGAATCACGAAAAACGATCCACTCATTCCTGAGGAATTCGCACTTCAAACTGGTGATTTTAGCCATTTTTAGCCCAAAATACACATTTTTGGGTCAAAATGACCAATTTCATCTGACAATATCTCAGAAACCAGTGGATCGTTTTTCGTGATTCAAAGTGCGGTTTACTCAGGAAAGGAAGTACTTTAATATTGCCAAAAAGATTTATAAAAATCTGTCCATTTTTCATGACCCGAAAATCCACCAATTTCTTATATCCTCCCTCACAGCAGGAGGGGGAAAGGGATCACCCTCATAAAATACTCAAAATGGGCAGCCTACACTGGGTAATAGTACCTTGTTACGAAATCAAAAAACTCGGACTTGTTACAGAGTTATACATGCAAAAGTGATCGGACAATCTTTTTACCCAGTTAGTGTATGTGGTGAGCAGAGGCAAAATGGAAAAACCAACATGTCCATAAAATTTCGCCTTACCGACGTCATTCATCAACGCTCAGAGTTCGACAATGACGCTGGAGAGGGTGAACAGGTATTGGGTGACGTGACGCACTGCAATGGAGTCGTTTAAGCACGGATGTTTCGTCCATGGTTGCACGTATAAGTTGGAGTGCCTCGACGTCCCGGAACTCGATATGCGCAGAACAGAGGTAAAACTCCTCTTCGTCTCTCAGTCTCGTGATTAGTGTTTGGGAACAGACGTTGAGAGGTGTTGGGAGGTCTCCATTGGGGCTGATGGCCTAGTTGTACAGGACGGTGTTAGACAAGGTGAGTAACGGCGGGAAAGCGAGCTTCTGAGAATTCCGGACAAGAGGAAGAGATATGGGCTTGGGTATGCAGATGGGAGACGTCAGCGGGAGAGTGTGGACGTAGAAATTAAGGGTATAAGCTAAGACGAGATGGGCTCGACGTAGCTACTAGAAGCATGGGTGAATCCAGCTCGCCAATGTATAACCCGAACGGGCAAAACCACGCACCTGAAACCAGTGCGCTCGTCAACATCGAACGCGTGAAGTTCATTTTCGTTTGGAGACATTCATTTTAGATAGAAATGAGAGAGGAGTACGTAAAAGGAGTGGTTACACCCTTCCATATGTCGAGTCTTACCCGTGCTCGGAAGCTGCGGTGTCAACGCGACATTTTGGATCTGTTTTTTGGAATCGTCAGGCAAATAAGTAACCCATCTTGTAAATAAATTCGTTCCTACCGTGTGTACATCTAAAACCGAGATATTGATGTTGGTGGAAGCAAGGTGGAAGGCTGGTATGCGGCAACACGTGACATAACGTACCTTGTCATCATTCGCAAACATCTGTCAACATCATGCCATTTATCAAGAACCACTCTCAAGTTGCTCTCAAGCGTGACCGTCGTCTCCGAGAATATTGATTGAAGAATAGAAGATGCGGTAGACTTATATTTGGTACCGGTAGATTTTTAGATGATGATCATTTCAACATCTGACCTGATGGCATCGCGGCGCACATCTTAGTCCGGTCGCAAGTTTGTTAATAAGTAATGCGCTCAACAATGCTAGGTTCTTCCACTGATAAACGCCATTGAAAGAGTTCCCGAGCCCTATTAGCCAGTATTGCATTCCTGCACATCCTCTCCAGACAACACCCTACGCCAAAATTTTATTCCACGACCGTCGTTACCCAGTACCCTCACGTGTAGCGCCCACTCTAACGTTAATCATCTCCACACAACGTTATTTATTTATTCAGGTCACTCGGACATACCAACACAAATTTACACGTTGTCATTCTAAAAAACTAAGATAAGGTATCGTGGTAGTTTCCATCCGCTCTAAAAATCGAACATCGCCGCAGAAACAAAACCAGGGACAAAGTGTATCATACTGTCCATCGTTTTTGGAATCGGTTTTCTGGCTTGCTAGCATCCAGGTCAACATGTAGGTCTGTAAGACCAACGGTACACGATGCTTGATGCCTTTTTACGTATTCACGAATATGGAGCACGACCCTACTCGTCAACAGCGAATGGAGT
Organism: Laccaria amethystina LaAM-08-1; assembly: GCA_000827195.1. Lineage (NCBI taxonomy): Eukaryota > Fungi > Basidiomycota > Agaricomycetes > Agaricales > Hydnangiaceae > Laccaria > Laccaria amethystina. The sequence goes on from KN838868.1 coordinate 27,714, forward strand.
ACGCGTTCCAAACTTGACTTCATCAGTCATTTTGCACGTAGAGCCAGAACATAAACGTACGAGGAAATAACTGCGAGATACTCTGTCTGCAGAAGTTGAGTGGTTAGTTTGGATCTCACCCAAAGATACAATGCATCGGCTTACAGAGAGCGCGCACACGACTACGACGTTGACTATTGAAAGGGCTATTGTTCCTTTAGCACACAACGAATGCGTCGTGCCGACCGTCGCTTACCAAAAAGGTAGATATACATAATTATTCCTATGTTTGAAGGCTATTAGATACATCTCTTCAGTGACATTCAATATCTTACCGTCGCGATATATGACGTGATGGAGATTAACATTCTCTCCTCGCCGATCTGGAAGGCCGCTTATGAGCAAGCGTAAAACTAAACAATGTACGGGTCTTACAGGAAGCAATTCCAGGAATTATCATCAAGACAAGTATTACTAGGAGACAATTAGTTGCAGATGCCGTACAACCAGGTAGAAATGAATGCTTACCAGCTTCGTATATCATTAATACAACCCAATCCAAGTACACGATGCGATTCGCGCTGGTGAGAAAGCAGCCGACAAATTCTGGATATGGCTTTATGCTAACTTGACATGGGGGTGCCAGTTGCGGTGAGATGACGGTTAAATACGACAGATGGTGGACACACATTGCAGGTCGTGAAGGAAGGTTCTCGTCACATATATCTCCGCCACAGTTGTGAGCGTAATTAGGAATAACAGAAAGACACCCAGACGCAGATCTCGTTTCCATACTGCCCATACGCGCAGGGTCAAGATTGCTGAGAACAGCGACCATTAGGGACGTCAGATAGTATACTATAAAATGAAGAGAATTCGCACCTTCGGACAGAATAAAGCCAAAAATCATCAACCCTATGATACGATGAGCCAAACGACCACGTTTTAAAGAGAATGCGTACATCCTCGCATCGTTTCAACAACATGGCAGCCATCTGGGTCGATATTTACCGCCGATTGGTCTAGAAGAGAAAATGGTGAATGTTGTAAAGGGAGAGGCATTGCATGTACTCACGAGGCAGACAGAGAAAAATCGCGTCACAGAAAGGCAAATATCGCTGAACGATATAAAGCACTTTCACAAACCCCCCTGGCGATGACCACACAAACTCAATCTCCATCCCCAACGTCAGTGAGCAGTCGTATACCAATAGCATCGCCGCCGCAACTGCGTGCGAGACTCATCAACATTAGGAGCTTGAAATTGTCCTGGGCGGCTTACCATCGAATGACTGTTTTTTTTTTTTTCGTTAGAGGGGAAGGAGAACTTTATAGACATGTAGATACGCACCGTAGCAAGTCGTTCTGCAGCCGCATAATTTATGAGCTGAGCGAGCGCCGCCATGTCTAAGGTGATGTGGAATCGGGAGCGCAAGGGCAGATAATGGGTTCTACTTAGTGCCTTGACATGAAATAGCTTGTCAGAAGAAGTGGGTACCGGAATCAAATCTGCTAACATTACCATGTGTCCACTGTTTTTAACGGTGGAAGAACTTCGGAGAAGCTGTGTATCAAGGGCCGAGGTACCAATCCCAGACTGAACGTCGTTATGTTACCACCCCTACACCTTAAAAGTCAATTCTAGATAATTTGAATCGTGAACTGAGCAGAAACATGGACTCACTTTGGTTCTGTTTCTTTGGCAGAAACCGATGCAATGAGAGATGATACGCACCTAAGCCGCTGAGCCCATGCATGCCGATTCGGGACCACTAAGACATGGCAGCAGACAGTAAAGACTGAAATCCGAGGAGTTTAGGATCAACTTGTTCAAAGGCGAGCGTACGATAAGGGCCGTCCGCGCAAAACCCCTCGTGCATGCCCTGCGAACTGGCGTCCTTGGGAAATTGTAACGCGCCGTGACAACTCTAGACCATTCCATACAATCGACATCCTCGTGTCCATCCGGGAATAATTGAAAAGAAAATGTCGAGGGGCCAAGATCAACATAAACGGTCGTGAGAACTTGAGTACCATTTCAAATTTACGTAAGACGCATCACCATGGTCTGGACTCTGAGTCTGACTGCACCTCCCTTCAATCGATGCGCGTGACGACCCTTCCTTTTCTTATTTTTCGGCTCCATACTCCCATCTTCTTAATACTGGACTATCGGAAGCTATGGTTTCGAACAGACAATTGATAATCTATTCGCGATTTCTTCATACCTTCGCCGCCTATTTCTTCATCTCCGCACCGTTCAACAGGATAGCGCCTAGGATATCGAACAATGGGGATATACCTTCTATTGTGTGGATTTCAAAAGCGTCCGATTTCTGTACCTACGCGTGTCTGGGTTTGACATGAAACGCACGCTTATTTTCTTATAATTAGCCGTTAGCTAATATACAGTACAGCGACTATAACTTGTCAATACCATATTTACCAAACGAGATGACCGCTACAAGGATGGCGTTACTACAGCCAGAAAGCGATAAACATGGACACTTACCCGTCGACAAAGTATTCACCGCCAGTCATATAGGAGGCGTGGTCGGAAAGAAGCAAAAGTGCTTGGCCAGTAATCTCATGAGGCTAACGAGTCCCGGGCCTTTTTGAGAGAATGATCGTTTGATAATATATGGAACATTCACCTCGGCAAACCGTCCAAGAGGCAGTGATCTGGCTTGGAAGTCGCGGATTTTCTTTTCCATGTGAGAGGTCTGATCGGTATTGACTGAAGCAGCTGAATTAGATTTCATCTGCCGCCATGAAAATGACGAGTTACGTACCATAACCAGGAGACACGGCGTTGACACGAATCCCTTGAGGAGACCATTCCGCGGCAAGCCCTTTGGTGAGGTTTGAAACAGCGGCTTTGGAGGCGTTGTAGAAAACCTAAAGTGGTGAAAGCGTCGGATCATTAAATGATGACCAGAAAACGAGTGACCGATTTACCTGAGCAAGGGGGACGGCTTCCGAAGACTTGTTGATAATTTGTGAACTCATTGACGAGGTAATGACGATAGACCCTTGCTGCTTTCGCTCGAGCCATAACCTGGGAAACAGAATTACTATCGGCCCGTCATAGAGAGAAGTAAAGACGCACTTGGCCACGGCACGAGCGGTGTTAAAGACGCCAAATACGTTGACGCCGAATACGTACTTGAAATCGTCGTGGGTAAGGTCAAGCGCTGGCTTGGGAACGGATACACCAGCGTTCTATTGGCATATATATGCGCATAAAATGAGGACATAATTCGAAAAAAGCGGAATCGAGGTAACTTACGGCAATAAGGCCCGAGATGAGACCAAGCTCTTCGTCAATTTGCTTGAGCGTCTTGTTGACGAGGTCAGGGTCCGAGACGTCGCATTTGTACGCCTAAAGCGAGCGTCAGAAGAGTGGCGCGAGCGCAAGAAGACGATCGCAAACCTTGGATTTAACATTGAACTCTTTCGAGAGTTTCTCTGCTACCTCAGGGGCGTCCGTGGAAGACCTTTGAACCGCAAGATGATCAGAGAAAATTGGTTGAATATATGCGTGCGACGGACCTGTAGATTATCGCGACATTTGCTCCGGCTTGAGCAACGGCCCTGCTAAGCGCGTATCCAATGCCCCTGTTTCCACCAGTGACGACGATGCATTTTTCTACAGAGCGAAGGCGAAGTTAGAGATAGAAAAAGTGTAACAAATATGTTACTTACTGGCAAAGCTGATGCTGAAACCGCTTGACATTGCTGAGAGGGGTTTGAGGGACGATGAAGCTGTTGTAAAATGGGTGGGTTGTTGCGGTTTGGATTAAAGCGACGAAAGCCGACCACCGTCGCCTTTATACGATCGCTGCGTCCCAGTTCCAGTTATTCGTCACATGATGTCATTGTTTCTCGGAAGTAAGTGGCAGAGCTAAAAATAGACCGGCTTACCCGCTCTATCTGTACAAGATATATTCGTGACAACTGCTTCCTATAAATTCTAAGCGATGAATGAAGACGGAGAACCAAACTATGCGGGATGAATAAATGTAGATTGTGACCAACCGGAACTATTTATCTAATATCGCTGCTCTGGCCCTTTCCTCAGCACGAACATCCTTGAAAGCCCAGATATAATTTTTTACTTGCTCCCAAGACCTGGACTGGCTAGAATTTGGGATTATACCTCCAAGACGTTTTAGTCGTGGGAAGAGGTTGTCTAAACACTTCGCAATCGCCAACTGATCCCCCGCCGCAGACGTCCCAAACGACAGCAATTTCAAGCCATGAGATGACGTAGGATGCTGAGAGGCATGGGATTGCACTCTGTCAAAGTTTACGTAGAGGCTAAGGGATTTGAGATGAGGACAGTACTTGGAAAAGTCAATTAGCGTTTCGATCGATGGTCCTTCCGTCTGTAGGGGAACCTCAATGTGGAGAACTCGCATCATTCTCCAAGATTCCGCCATGTGACGACAATCCGCGTCCGTCAGCGTCGACCTGGATTGATGTTGCTTAACCTCAAAACGTTCCAAACCTTTCAACTGCCATAAAGCCCCAAATACCTCAGTCAAAGACAAAACACTCTCGAGGGCGCGGTTATCTTTCAATGCAAACCCCCGGAGGGACGTCAACCATTTAGATTTGGTTGCATCCGCCAGGAATTTCCACTCAGCCGGTGTCGCATTTGAGCTGCCACCTGTGAGCACATGCAAAGATAAGTCTTCCAACGCGGCTGATTGAACAGCGGTGAGAAACAGCAAAATAAGTGACAAGGACCCAGCCATGTCCAATGACAATAGCGTGCTGAAGCCGCTCGGAATGGATGTAAGAGGGGAACTTTGAAGATCGACAGTCAGATGGGTTAACTGCGTTAAACTGGAAATCCAAGCAAGACCAGTGTCGTCAATCAGCCGTCCCATGTGGGTCAGAGACAGAGATTGAAGATTCACAAATTGCTTTACAGGTTGAAGAGATAGCTGAGTCACCGCCTGGCCATCAAGGCTTAGCGATTGAAGATTGGGCGCATCGGAAGACAAGATATAAAACAAGGTCACTAGTATATCGCTTTCTTCGGATATACCTCTGACTTCTAGATGCTGCAATGATGCAGACGACAGCAAAAAAATTGCTGTTGAGAGTACTGAGCTGGAAGGAAAACTAACGCGGCGTAATTGGGGGAATAAGGGCCGAAGAGATCGGCCTAAACGATGAAGGGTGCTTGAAGAGATAACATCCGCGGAATTCCCATTTATTTTCAGTATCCTCAGCCGGTGAGCGTAGCTCTCGAACCGAATCCAATCTGCGTCCAGGATGGGACCATGAAGCATCTACACGTCAATCAACCCACAAATCCAAGAACGACCGACGGGTCAAACTTACAGGAACAGGCATGCCATGAAGCGTTTTGTAAACCGGAAAAAGGTTGAAGAAAGGCGTAAGGGAGTGCATGTTCCGCCACAGGATGTCCAAGGCAGGATCGACGAAAGCCTTCCAGGACAAGGCAACCCACAGCAAGGAATTCTTGCCGGGAGCAGGTTGATCCTCGTCCAGATCGACATCGAAATGTTCAAAAATCACTCTGAGAAGGTCGAGGTTTCGAAGAACCTCACCTGCCGGGCGAGAGGGCTCAACCTGACTCATCTGAGAGGGTTCGAGTTGACTCTGAGGCTGAAACGGGGTATCCATGTTAACTTGCCGCAAACGTGAAGAGAGATGATGGGAGAATGGTGAAGGAGCAGTGGCGAACGCTTAGCGCTCAGGATGGAGGGTTGGAAAAGAGGGGTCCGTGCATTTTTCTTTTCACGTTGACACCACGCGTCGCCTCGAGGTGGCCCAATCGGTGTACTTCACACGAAACTAAATCGAAGTACATACTAGAATTTCTCACACACAAGGCCACTTTGGTCTTGAGCTATATTTAAAGTAAAGTACAAAAAGCGAGACGCCCAAACCCTCTCTATTTCCACAAAGCGAACATACGAGACCTTTCGTATGAACGAACCGCCTGGAAGACCTTGATCGTATTTTCCACAAATACAGAGGAATCCCGAATTGATCGAACCCGGATCAAGTTTGGAAAGAGGCAATCCAAGTACCTCGCGAATGCGATAAGATTTTCCACTTGAATCAGCGCGAAGGAAATGAATTTTAGCCTGTGAAAAGAGATAAATTCGGGTGGGAGGTTGGCCGGAACATTGACGACTGTAATAGGTAGCTCAAGAGATGTCAAGTTTGGACAATTTTCTGAGAAACGTTGCAGAATGTCCGTCAAGTTTGAAGAGTCGTGAGGAACGCAGCCAATGTGAAGGAGACGGAGGTTTCTCCAAGCCAACCCCATTCGTTGATATTGGGAAGCGTCAATAACCAAATTGGTTTCCGCTTGTTTCACTTCCAACTCTTCGAGAGTAGTTATCCCGAGCAAGGGGGCGAACACGTCTAAAAACTGATTGGTCCCCGGAATCGGCGATTCATGTTTGACGAAAAGTTTTCGTAAGGATCCGTTCCACCGAGAGTTCGCTACTGTTGCAAAGGATGTCCACTGCCGAACTATTTCTCGACGTTGATGTCGAAAACCACCTGGACTAGTGCCCCATGTGGTTATCGACAATTCCTCCAAGCGAGTGGATCCAATCTGTTCAAGAGCGATTTGAACCAGGACCGCCCGTGCGGCGATGGAAAGGGAGGTGAGCATATTTAAACCCACAAAAGAGTTGATCGTGATGGACGGATCCTGCGTACGAAAGCCGATGGAGAGGCTCGTCAAATGGTTTAAGGAAGCTATCCATTGCAGGATTTCATTGTCAATGGCCTGTCCCAGCATCCTGAGGCTTAGCGAGCAGAGATTTTCTAACTGCGTGATAGGCCGTAGTAACGGAGTAGTGATAGAGGATGTTCCGACGATATTGAGACTTTTTATGCCTGGAGTCTCATCGCTAAGCATGGATAAAAGGGCGAGCGCTTTAATACTATCCTGAGATACCTCAGCTAAGTCAATCCTTTCGATGGAAGGAGAGAGGAGGAGAAATGGATCAGCTTTCCAGAGCTCCTCTCGGGGATAGCTAATCCGTCTGAGGCTGGGAAAGAGTGGCTCGGCGCCGCGCCGGGCGAGACGGATGAAAGTAGATGGGTCGACGTGAATTTCATTGATAGACGTCGAATTAGAAGATATAAAATTCTTGGTTCGACGGGCGTAGTTATGGAATCGCGTCCAATCTTCTGGTGTAATTGATCCGTAAATCATCTGCCAGAAAACGTAGCATCAGATCATTCGTCCTGGGGAGTCCATGAATATAAATCGTACGTTAACTCCGTTTACCTCTTGAAACGAGGAAAACAGTTTCAAGAAAGGGACGAGAGAAGACATGGTTTTCCACAACACGTCCAGTGACGGACTCAAGAGCGTTGTGGATGATAAAGCTGCCGAAAGAAGACAATGTCTGTCCGAGTTGTCGTTGCCGTTAGGTTCCCCGGTCATATCGAACCCTTCAAAGATTTGCTGCAGTATATCATCATTTTCCAAAACTTGACGGCAACCTTCGCTAGGTCTCCCTGATTGAGGTTTAGCACACCACGGCTGGACAACAACGTACGCAATTCCAGTGAAAATGCTTACCTGTTGAGGATATCACCAGCGGAAGCTCACTAGCACTATGAGTGGGACTCGGAGGTGTCGACAAGATATTGGGTTCTGAGGTTGGAGAATCCATGGTTTATGTCCTTGGATGGTTGGGGAATGGGGTAGGATCCGATCTTGAAGAGCGAGCTTGGAACTTGGGCACCTCAATTCTTCGCCTTGATCGATATCGATAAACACTAATCGGTCGGCGATCTCAAATTGTGGCGATGCTAGGTGATAGACGCTCGACGTAGTAATGTTGGAGGCTCCTCAAGAAAACGGGTTTGGTGTTCAATATAGAAACCTACAAGTCGTATTTGTGGAAACTTCAGCACGTCTCATCCCCAAGAAGCGGTAATATAGATAGGATGGCAAGTCTTCCCAAAAAGTGGTGATTCTGTGAACGAGGACGAAAGGCTGTACATGTCGTGTCACCGGGACTTGCATGAGGAGAAAAAGAACCCTCGAAGAACCCTTAAAACCCATTTGTGTGCGTCTTTCTATCAATGAGTCTATTTGTGACCAGGAAGAAACGTACACGCCTTATCGGATGGCACTTATAGCCTAATACATGTAGTACGAATTATCGGGAAGTTGAAGTCAAGGAGAACGCTTCGGTCTCAATGGTTTGGGGACGGAATTTCTCTGGGACTCAGCGACCCTGGCTCAGATGCATGATGATAGTCATGGCGTGTCGATGGATCATATGGCATTCTGTGCCTCTATGAAAGGTCGGAGACTGGTCAGAGAAGAAAACTTCCATGCAACTTTGAAATTCCCGCTACGTTAGTAGTGGGTTTTGTGGGTCGACCAAACTAGGAAACTTAAGTCACGTTTTTTATCATGTGGTTCTTAAGTCACATGTCTTTATTTGAAACCGCGTGACTGATTATTTCGTCAGTAGCGTCACGTGTCCGCTGGTTCAAGCTCTGTTCCAGCATCCATCCGGGTGGTCTAGCAACGTACCGCAATTTCCCCTCACTTCTCGCGGCTTTCTCTACCAGGCTACTTAGAAAAACATCCAATAGGTGGACGATGGCGCAAAACTGGCATAACACCGCACAGCAAGTAAGATCCCTCTTCTTTTTGCGAGATAATTGACACTCCGTTCATAGGTCCGTTCTGTCGCCGGTAGAATAGGGCCACCTATTAGTAGATTCCATTGTCGGTTGACCTTCCGCAGATTTGGTGAGCATGCCGCAAATCGAGTACCAACTGGCACTCAATGAGCTCAGATATACTCTCACCATAAAAGCTCCCACCTATGGTTTAGCTCCTCAAATTAACTGCCGAAATTTCACAATAAGAGCGTCGTTGTCACGCTAGTCCATGTTGAAACCGCACTTCCACCTTGCGACTGGGTTCACCCCACACCCCTTCCGCTGGCCAATCTACCTGCGCCACTCTAACGGGACCGCATCATCATTCCGCATCCCCACCTTCCACTGCGATCCTCCCTCTCAGAATCCTGCATCACACCTCAACGGCACCTATTCCCGCTCAACTTTCAACGATCAAGCCCCTGGGTGCTACCCCCCGCCCGCTCTCCCTACTATCCGCCTCCTTCCTGCACACTTATCGCCTCCCCTACATTTCTACGCCCTTCCGTCATTTAGGCTTCGCATCCAGCACCAAAACGTCAGCCCTTAGGAATGCGCTTTCGCAACGTATATAATATTCTTCCCCACTGGCACAATCTCCCAGCTAGAAACTCAAGCTCCACAACGCCGGCGCGATAGATAAGTAAGCCGCGCCCGTCCTGCATTCGGCGTGCAATTTTAAACTCACATAACGTCTCTCCCAAGACTAAAACCCCAGATTAGCCTTGTTGTCGGCTTTGAGGAAAGCCATCACCATAAACATCCATACTCGCATTCTTTCCAGAACCGGAAGACAAGAATCTCTACACCGAGTCTGCTCATATTCATGCGTGGCCCTAAACGCTTTTATCGGACTCTGCGGGAACAGGTTCGAGTTCTGCTTTCCCTGCAGAACTTACGCGGTTCGTTTTGGGTGCTTTTCTTTCGGTGTGTGGGAAGCGGATTGAGGTGGCTGTCTTGCACACGCCTTGGGTATCGGGTCGTAAATGATTTATTTGGGGCGTCGTCGGTGCCTCCATGATTAGCGTCTGTTTCTTATGGCGTTGGGGACCAGCTGGGGAGACCTTATGGGTATGTTCTCTCGGTTCGGGGGCTGTACGCTGGCTCATGGTTCTTATGTCAGGGAACGGGCGATTGAAAACTGTACGATGTTCGCCTATCCGTCTCTTTCGGTGTAAGGGCGTACGTAAGGAAACGGGCTTGTAAGGGGGCCATTACAGCAATGACGAGGGTAAGGTTCGTCTTGGTCTTTTCCTTCCTCGCTCATGCTCACCACTGGTTTCCTCCAGCATTAAATTCTGTCTTCACGGACTTCCTCTCTCGCATCAAAAGCGTTGGCCTTCAAGAGCCGTACGGAACCAGTCAACGGCATGCCCTTGTATCACTCTTCATGTTCTTGGTCTGATATTCTTCGTTGAATTACGGTAAATGGAAATCGCATCCATGGCTCAGTATGACCATCTGCTCAATCTCATTCGGCTACACAGAGTGTCAGCGAGGCGACCAGTGTCTGGTCTCGAGCCTCAAAGACCAAGTTCCCCCTGGCCGGCTCCGCGGCGTGATGTTTTGTACAGGTTTGGGTATCCTGCATAATGGAGAGCGTGTAATGAAAACCATTAGCAGCGGCAAAGGCTGTTGCATAAATATCTCCGGCGGCGAAGAGCACTGTCGTTGTTGGTCTGGAGAATAGGGCGGCGAGGAAGTGAGCATAAGGTTTGAAAGGACGACTTACAACTGTAAGGACATTTCGTTGATGAAGCAAAGGGGGTTCGGAGAAGTTGAGAATCTACTGTTGAAGGTGTCCCCCATGACACCAAGCTTTATTTGTTAGGGAGTGGTCGAGAACCCTTCTTGATATCTCAATCTAAATACTTTCGCTTCCGCAAACCAAATACGCCCTGAGAGGTAACATTCAAAATGGCCACCAAACTTCGGGGTTGCTGGGATTTCCGGAGGCATTGTTCGAGTTCTTCAAGGTGTTTAAGTACAAGGAGTTTCTTGATGTCGGCCAGGCGGCAAGTAACATTGTAGATATGGTCAGATTCACGGGCACAGTTGTGGGGACAACAGAAAATTTGTCGAACATGTTCTGATGGAATAAGCCAAAGCACAAGGGAAGATCTTGAAGATCCCACCATTTTCCGACAATCTATTTCCCCATCTTTCTATTTGAGATTTTATCTGGTTCCAAATTGTTTCCAGAAGCCCAGGGCTTCTGGACAGCCCCGGGATCATTTAACATTCGCTTTCAGCTTCCGTGGAAAGCAAGGAGACTTAGTAAGGTGTACATTCAAAATCTACTCTTGATTTACAAAATGGAAGTACAAGTCAATGTTAACGTTGAGAGAATAATACGAAAGTCATGTCATGGGGTATAATGCTCCCATATAGCCCTCTCGACAGTAAGCTCCGCCTCATACCTTGGAAAAATATCTGTGAACACTTTCTTCCATTCTAGGTATCGTTCGCGTAAGTACAATGCCCGCGTGTACTCCCAGTATTCCGGCATCCATCCCGCACACTCCCAATCAACCAACGCACATGGACGAAGGTTTTCATCAACAAGGATGTTGTGAGGCGTGATATCCCCATGCGTGAAGCATATTTTGTACTGCGTATTCGCTCGCTTCTCCAGTGCCGCACGCAACACGTCGTTATAAGGTTCCCAGGGTTGGCAAAAGGGCTGCGTGTGAAACTCGTCCTGGGAGGGGAACGGACCGACAGTCTCGGGGTGTTGGATACGATAGGACGACACGCCGGTTCCCATAAACCCAGAGATAGTACGGTCATCCGGTGGTCGTAGACAACGTAGTTGGTCGAACCACTCGCGCAAGGTTTCTGTGAATACCGCTCGTTGATTTCCTGCCATCTTATCCAGTGTGACCCCAGTGGGCCCGTACTCCTTTCCTTTTACACCGGTCATGAGAAGAAAATTGCCTTTGCCAGAGGAAAGTGCGATGACATCTAGCATGCGTGGCACCGGGATCGTGGTGTTTTCCGAAACGTATTGAGTGGTGAGGGCTTCTGAGGCCGTGACGAAACGACCCTCTTTGTTGGATAGCCGTGGCGGACCGGCAACTCCGGTACGCCGATGCTGTGCGCACTCGCGCACGCGCTCGTCTTATCTAGGACAGTATAGACTTATGTAGTATATTCTAGTATACATATCTTGTAGTATATAAGGAGGGCTCGAGAGCCCTCAATCATTATCCTTCCTCTGCTTATATAACGCCCTCTCGTATTTGCTGCTCCAACAGGTTATGGGCCCCGAGCCCTAAACATACTACAAACTACGATACAAACGTTATCACACCCTTATCACCCTTTACCTTATCAATTACGTAACAACACATGGAGACCACAGGATCATCGAACGTTTACCGAATTGAGCCGCTTAAAGGCGCGGACAATTACGCGGTATGGAAGATCAAGATGATGGACATCTTGACAGATCAAGGTCTGTGGGAATACGTGGATCCTGGAACGGCGCCGGAAGACGCCAATCAGAAATCAGGATGGGACAAGAAGGATAGGACAGCTTTATCGACAATAAGATTACGAGTAGCTGATAAACTATTGGTTTACATAGCTAGCTCAAAATCGGCGAAAGAAGCTTGGAACACACTGAAGGGTCTATTGGAAGCTCAAGGGCCGTTAGGAATAGTCCTTGCCCGGCGGAAGCTATTTCGGGCTAAGTGCGATGATGGCACTAGCATCGAAGATCATATCAGAACCCTGAGAGTCTATCAAGAAGAGTTACAAAATCTCGGACAGAAAATAGAGGACTCAGAATTCTCTATTATTCTACTTACATCATTACCGGATAGCTGGAATAGCTATATTTCATCTATTGATACATCGGCGCTTACCAACGCACCACAACTGACTGCCAGAATTCTTGAACACGATAGACGGCTCAAGATCCAAAGCACCGACGATACTGCCCTAGCTGCCAAATGGGGCAAGAAGAAATACAATCCCAAAATAACATGTTTTGGATGCGGCAAACATGGCCATGTCAAGGCAGATTGCCGATCCAAATCAAACGATCAATCAAACGAGAAAGATCACAGGAAGCCAAAGTTCGGGGGAGCGCGTGCAAATGAAGTCACTGATGACTTTGCCTTTGCAGGGATTGATGGCGCGCCCGAAATGGCATTCGCTTCGCTCACAGCTAACTCATGGTTAGCGGACTCAGCATGCACCTCCCATATTTCAACGGAAAGGAGCTATTTTAGTGAATATGCTCCGATATCAAACCATTTTGTTAAAGGACTAGGCAATCAACCAGTAGAAGGAATGGGAACAGTAAAGTTAATCTCTAA
>KN838869.1:5696-40583 GCA_000827195.1 Laccaria amethystina LaAM-08-1
GGCTGTGAAGAGTGCAAACTTTGCAGCTCACACAGCCACACCAACAAGCGTGATGAGAAAATAGTGATGTGGCTGTGAAGAGTGCAAACTTTGCACCTCACACAGCCACAGAAAAAAGCGTGATGAGAAAATAGTTATGTGGCTGTGATGGCTGCAAACTTTGCACCTCACACAGCCACATAAAAAAGCGTGATGAGAAAATAATTATGTGGCTGTGAAGCCTGCAAAGTTTGCAGCCTACACAGCCACCATGACAATCAGGGACAAATTGATGGATCATGATAGGACCATCCCCTCTACAAAACTCGCAGCTGGTACTCTCCCTCGACATTTCTGATCATGGGTACCAAAATTCCCATGCAATGCTATGCCACAGGTACCCACCCACCAACTTTCATGATTTTATACCAGTATATACCCAAGTTATGACAGTTGTCCCTCATCCCCCATGTATCTCTTTCGCAGACCACACCCATCTCATCTAAAAATCATGAAAATGATAGGATATATTAATGGATATCATAGTAAACAGAATCCAGGATAAAATCTATTTTATGATAAGTTTATGGATTTATACGGCCTTACATGTAACTTTTGACTAAATTGGCCATATCTCCATGGCCAGGCAGGATAAAATCTGTTTTTTTGCAGTTTTCAAATCACCTATAATGCATCTATCAATCCCTCACAAGATATTGAATTTATTTTTTTGGTCATTTCCGTGCATTTGTCTGACCATGGGTCCCTGATTCGAGAGGGTTATGTGTTGTGGCTGAGCGAGAACATGGAGGATCTCGTGCGAAGGGAAAAGATAACGGATGGATGGGAGTGGTTGGATGAAGAGGATGAACCAGGTGTTGACAACGATGGCAGTGCTCCACTCCACACAACACTGACATACGACATCGCAAAACGAGCGCCCTTCCGTAATGTCTCGGTTGAAGGCTTAACGACAAATTTTGGCGCAACCGAATTCATTCCTGCCCTCACCACATTCCTTCACGAGCACATCCCGGATTCCCCTGTTGAACCTGGCCCACACGACAGCTTTGACCTTTTCAAACAGGTCAAGATCCCCCTCCCTTCCAATCGTCATCTCAGTGAGCAGAGCCGAACCCAGCGTATCAGGGCCATCCCTGAAGTCAAGGCCAACGGCCGTAAAGCTGGAGTAGCAGCAGTGTTCGACACAGCCCTTGTGGTTGAAAATGCGACGGATTATCAACAGGCGGGTGGTATCGCAGGTGAGTGGGATTCAATTTCTTTACTAAACTTGAAGAACTAAATGCTCGGAATTCTAAGGTCTTCGTGCTGCCCAAGTTCGCACCATTTTCACACTACCCCCTCAATTCGGCTCCTATCCTCACCCACTCGCGTACATTGAGTGGTTTACCCCCCTTGGTCAGCCAGAGGCTCGGACTGGCATGCATGTCGTCTCTCGCTCAACTCGTCACTCTCGACGGAACGCTGTTATCGTTCCCATCAATCGACTCGCACGCGGATGTCATCTTATGGCAAAATGCGGGGCTCAGATCGACAGAACCTGGACCTCGCACAACGTCTTGGAGCGTGCAAAACACTTTTATTTAAATTCTTACATTGACATAGATACGTTTTCAGTTCTTAAATGTAACTAGTGCGCCGTAGTAATCTATAGCGTTGATAGCCAGTGTAGATCTGGCTGTAACTACCGATCCAACAAAAAGGATATTGCTCTCTCAATCGGCTCTAGGTACTATCAAATAATAGGGCATGTTATCATGACCAACATGGTTACATGTTGCGCCCTGCTAAGGTACAGTGCCTACTTTCCATACATGTTACTACAGATCGAACCGGTGATCTATCGGAGAAATCACCTTTTCCTGATGCTCTGGGTACTGAATGAGATGATAAAGCCATTCCTTCACTTCCGGCTTTCTAAACTCCTCCAGCTTCACAATTTCGAAATTGTTGTAGTAGCCGGACACTGACACGTCGTCCAGATCAACGTCGCCGTTTGCAGAACCCCTAGGCCACTTCCAGGTTTTGCTAGCGTTCAACCGTAATTCGACTTCAGGATGTGAATCGGCGTAATCGCGTAAGAAACGCCACAGTCCCTTGGTCACTATGGGTGCGTCATTCCCAACCCCAAGGTATCCATACGAGCGTTGGCGAGTGTGCATGACCTCGAAGGGATCGTAGCAGAGTGGTTCGAGGAAGAGAGAATCGGTATCCATGCGTAGGTAGTACGTGACATCTTGTAAGCGTGGATTGAAAAATATTTTTGTGGAGTAGAACGCGCACATGTGATGATATCCTGTCCAACACAAAGGGTAGTTCATTAAAGTGGTGAAGGGGGAGTCAATGAGTGATAAAGCGAAATAAAAACTGGGTGGGGGACGTACCAGGCCATGAGCTTGGAGAAACCGGATCGAGTTCCTCCTTGGTATGCGGTATCCCCTCCGGAAGCACCCAATCAAGTTTAACGAATTCTACCCGGTCACTAAAATCCCTATCCGAGCGGTTGGACGCTCCTCCAATTTTCTCACGAAGGGTGGCCAGAAAGTCGTCCTGATCAGGAGTATCGTCAAAATCTCCAGTGTGAAAGAGGATGATGGGCCATGGATCACGGTGCGGCAGATACACATTTACGGATGCCAACGATTCTAAGAGCTCGTCTGCGTGAGACAACCGAGCGAGATAAATGATAGCAGCGGTGTATGGGGGATGAGGCGCTTGTGAGTTGTTGAAAGGGGAAATTTTTGACAAAGTAGTCTTGAAAGGAGGGTGATAGGAAAATAAGAGGGTAAATGAAATAAATAAAAGTAAGAAAGAAACTACCACCGTTCTTGTGAGTGCGTACCGGGGCGCGGACGAAGGAATAACCATGCTTGTATGTCGTGGACTATGGTAAGGAGGGTTATGGTATTACGTGATAAAGATGGCAGATGCTTGGAGCAACTCGCGTGTATAGGGTAGTCGTGCGAGTCAGAAGACATTCTCAGCGCTCTGCTTTGCCTCATTGTAAAGATAAGAATATTTGTCAAGTGATCGAGCAGGGGATTGCGGACCGTTGTCGGATATAGGTGGAGTTTGCGCCGTACAGTTCATAAACTGCAGATTGACAATAACGCCTATACATAACGGTGGGAAGCCAGAAGATGTTACAGACGGTAAAGAGATCCCAAATGTCGACGACATCGTGACGAAGGCAGGCGGACATGACGAACATGTGAGAAAAAATCGCATGGCACTGAGGGATAGGGTCAGAGGACTTGGGGAACGACGAGGAGCTGATGAACACAAGGTAAATTACGTTCCCGTTGGAGACTGACCCGTGATATTTCACGTACCCTTGAACGCAGAACGTGCATTCGTCGCCGTATGTCAATAGGCCTTGACTCTCTACTTGAAGATCGCGTGAACCGTAGCCGGGTTTGCAACTTCTTCTCAGTATTCCGCAGCGTTAGTGGTCTGGTTATAATATGCTTCTTTCGCGTTCGTTTGTACGGTTGAGTACTCAGGTCCTAGACGATAGAAAAAATGCATTAGTAAATATGACAACGGTCTGGGGTCGACTTACATTATCAATAGCTTCCTGTAATTCCACCCCCACTCTTCCGATCACTTCCCAGCATTTTATCGCCATCGTCTTGTATGCAAAAACTGAGATCGGGCGCAGGGTGGTAGATCTGAGTGAAAAGCGCGTAAGCCGCCTTAAGAATACAACTTTAGAGGAACTACTCACTGTACATTATCATCCTCCAGCTGCCCTTGCCGCCTGCCAATTCGTGTTATCTATATTTTACCACCTGCCTTCTCTTCTCCCATCTCCACAACATCTTCTTGTCTCCCATCTCCACAACATCTTCTTGTCTCGCATCATCGACAAGCCTCGCCGATTTATCCACTTTTTGGTTCTCTTCGACTCGCGCTGTTGCTGAGGCTCTAAACGATAGAAAAGTTATGTCAGTAGAATTACATGTCTGAGCTATAGAGTGCCGTACACGTTGAACAACTTGATCACCCTTGCATATTCATGTGCCCCGCTTCCTCCGATGTCCTTGAAAACGAAGCTAAATAAGTTGCACGAAGATGTGTACCTAGAGACACTCGCTAACACAGCGCCATACATCTCACCCTCTGATCCTTCAGTAGGAGTCAGCGAAGACCATTCACTAACGACAGGCGCAAGAGGTCAACAGCAGAACATCACCAATGATGCCGATGGTCGACTGCTCGGTGAGACGAGAGAGCGGCTGTATCCACGAGTGACGAAGGGGAACGGGGACGAGGATGGGCAAATGTTGCCTGCTTTCACGTCAGTTTCCTGCTGAGAACGAAAAGAGGCGAACGTCACCTGGTTCCCGCTTGCATTCCAGTGGTTTACACCAAAAAAACGCAAAGCGCCTCTCACCTTCCAACGCACCAGTGGACAACACCACAAAGGAGGATGCGGGAGTGTGAGAGAGATCAAGTGACCAACCGGCCAACGACTTACATATGTCGTTGCTTGTGATGATACTGTTTGAGCGTCAAAATCAGAGCGTTCGGCAAACGCCGGATGTTCACTTGGTTGAGGCAAGTGAAGCGGATGCCCTGGAAGGTCGGAGTGTTCGTGGGCAGCAGGCTGTGCGTGTTGTGGAATTTGCAAATACATCCTATGACAAGAAACGATCTACCGTCTAGCGGGGTATACTCCCTCCCCCATCACTGCGCCCGCAACTCTCCCGCCTTCTCCAACGCCTGCAAAACATCCTTAACCAGATCCTCTCCATCCTCCACCCCAACACTCAGTCTCACCAATCCCTCACCAATTCCCAACAGCTCCCTCTCCCTCTCCGGCACACTCCCGTGAGTCATCCTCGCCGGATGCTCTGCCAAGCTCTCCACCCCGCCTAAACTCTCCGCCAACGTAAAAAGCCGCGCAGAAGTCAAGAACTTCTCCGCAGCCTCGAACCCGCCTTTGATCCTGAACGAAATCATACCGCTGAACGGAAACCCCTCTTTCCTGGGGCCAATGAACTTCTTCGCATGGGGAGAGAGCATCCGCCATGCCAAGTCGTTCCGCTTGTCCCCTTCCAAACCCGGGTAAATGACCTCCTCGACGTGTGGGCTCGCCTTGAGCGCCCTCGCGACCAACAGCGCGTTCTCACCGTGAGCCTTCATCCGTAAATGCAGCGTCTTCGCACCTCTCTGCGCGAGCCACGAGTCATAAGCACTGGGCACGGCCCCAATGGCGTTTTGCAGGAACCGCAGTTTCTCGTAAGCGCGTGTCAAGGTGGACGATTCGAGAGGAGGGAGGATAAGGGCACCCATGACGACGTCGGAGTGGCCATTGATGTACTTGGTAAGACTGTGCAAGACGATGTCAGCCCCAAGAAGAAGGGGGGAGGCGTAGAAGGGCGACAGAAAGGTGTTGTCGACAAGGAGGAGGGGGTGGGACGGATGGCTATGTACGATCTGGGCCAGGCGGGGGATATCGATGAGGCGGAGGGTTGGGTTTGTAGGTGATTCGACCCAAATCAACTGTAAACCGTCAGTTTAGAGAAAAGACAAGGACAAGAGAAAGACGAACCTTGGTATTTTCCCGAATAGCGTCTCTAATTGCTTCCTCATCCGCATGCTCCAGATCCACAAACGTCGTTTCCAAACCCTGGTTCTCACTCGCCACCCTCGTCATATACCTGAAAGTACCGCCATAAACGTCGTTGACGCTAACGATGTGCGCGTTAAGACCGAGAGACTGAAGTACCGTGGCAGTTGTTGCAGAGCCGGAAGCGAAGGCAAGGGCGTGCGCACCCCCTGATTCAAGAGAAGCGAGGGTGGCTTCGAGGGCGTTCCGGTTGGGATTGGCGGAGCGTGAGTATTCATAGCCCTTCGCGAAAAGATTGCGATTAGCACGATGCTTAAGGAGAAGACAAGATGATGCAAGGGAGAGAAAAAATGGAACCAAGGGGACAAAAACAAAGAGAGTGAGAGCGACTCGTAAGTCCGCAAGTATGACATCTGTTAGCGCGAGGAGAACGCGTATTTTGATGTGGCTTGATACGAAACTCATCAGGACAATCCAGTAGGATGGATGTATCAACGCAAAGGATCACATCAGGGAGCAAATATGACAACACCCATGGCGGCTCTGATTCTGTGGAACGACACAAATACCATATTCAGATACAGAACCGTTGCCAAAATGCGTTGTGCATCAAGGAAAGACGAGGAAGGAGAGAGAAGACGGGGTCATGTGACAAGACAGAGGAATGGATGAGGAACGGGCGGACCATAACGTGAATTGGGGATGTCTGCGAAACTCGGCGTGGAGAACTAACACCCTATTACGCAAACAGAGCCCCATAATCATACAAGGGCCCCAAGTAAACCACGCCAAATGAATACTAGAGTTATCGACGACCTCTCACCTTATGAACACCAACAGCTTCTTGCTTATAGGTCGTTGACAACGATATCGGCGGGATAACGGCGCCCGTCTCGACATTAGGCTCGGAACCTACGTGGATAGCGCGCGTCCCGAAGCCATCTTCTATCGGGTTTGGTTTGGAACCATTCAAGGCGACGGGGTCGTGGAGAAGTACCTCTGGGGACATGGTGCGAATGTGGGTGGTTGGGTATTGATGAAGGGCTTATAAAGGAAGGACACGGGAAGAAGAATTTGGAGAAGCAGATCCATGGCGAAAGATTGTGTCCAAGCAAGATTCATTTGCCACGATGACGAATCACGATGCTGACAGGCGATCACGTGCGTATCGGCATTCCGTTTACAACACCACATTCTTGGACACAAGACAGCTTCGATGGCGCCCGCTCCCGGTTAAAGGTATGCGGTCTATACGGGCGTCATAAATGGATGTCAGATCCCGAGCCATTGACTCCTACGTAGCAGTATTCACAATCACTAAAAGTTAGACTCGCAATCCAAACGTGGTCTTGCGCAAAGACTTACGTCGTTTGAGAACACCATGAATTCCGGAGTTACTCACGGATATAAGACGCGGGTACGTCTTCAATCTAGCTTTGCAAGTGCGCGCCTTTGCTCGGAAACCAGCACTAGTCCCGCCTCCGACGTATCGGTTTACTCTAATGCCCAGTCACTCGTTATCAGGTATTGAAGCGCGCGCTGTTAACATTTGCTTACCACCTGACCTCCCTTGCTTCTGATTCTGTTCATTTGACACTGTCTAGCTGTCCGGCACAACTGTTAAACGCCCATCATCAATAGCCGCTTGCGTTATCGTACATTAACATCTCTACCCCTGTTCCTCCATGCACCTATCCTCTCGTGTCTCCCAAATCGAGTTCACCCTCAAATCCAATACCGTCCCCACATTAATTTCACATGCCACCCTCATAACCACCATCACTGGTCCGTTAGAATTGTTACCCTTGCCCACTTCATCCTCAGCTACGTCGCTAAAAATATCCTATCGCATGACCAAGCCAACCTAAAGTGACACCGCCAATGCAGCCGCCCCACATTGACGTGCACACCCCGGACTATCGATGTGGGGCGGGGTAACGGTGGCGAGAATGGTAGTATATGACCCCCTGTGAAGTCAGATGAAAGGGCATCACCTCCACCAATTGACACTCGACGAGAATTACAACCAAGACGAGTACAACAATGTCCGGAAGACCACCACCACTACCTGGCTACACCCCGTATGAATTACCCCTTCCATCCATTAAATTTCGCATCGGACTAAGATGGATTGAATCCAACAGAAAGCCCAAGCCTGCTGAACCTGAGCCAGAGCCCGAGTGCCCGAAATGCGGATTTCGTGGAATTCATAGCATAAAGTGCCCCTACTACAGCTAGGAAGATTTCGTGGACGTTTAGATGTTGATTCGTGAACGATGAAGCGGTTTGGGTGGGGATCGAGGGTGACTGAGAGGTATTTGGTTGAGGGCAAGGAGGATTAATAATGTTGGGACTATCGGATGAATTTAACACGGTTCCCTCGCATTGTCTGGATGAGGCTGAGTCAAGATTGGTGAGAACTCCAGTCGAATAACGTAACGCGTTAACGAACTTCAAGTAATAATAAGTACGTTTCACAAAGTCGTGTAGGATAATGTAGTGTGCCGGCCGTAAAGACACTTAACGTTACACATCGCCATCCTGGCTAGATTGAAACGGCAGTAAAGAGCGCGATGGCGATGACGTAGGGCGGAATAGTGATGGTGTAGCTCACGCCAACCCCAGTAAAAACCCCATCGAGGAACCCGTACATATGGGTTTAAAAGCGTGAAAAGGGCAACAAAGCATAGGCAGACGAAGAACCTTCATAACTTGCTCGTTAACACTTTCAATCATTTGGTACATAAGGAGAAACTTACTCGGCAGGGAGGAGATTTGTCAGTTGGGTACAATTTTCCGGTCACCTCAACTTCCGGTCATCGAAGGCGGTATTGGTGGAATTTGTGCATCAAGTGAAATCCAGTTGAAGAACTGAAATTCTCCGTCCACCAAAATTCTCAGAATTCGAAAGATCGCCATAGATAATTTTATCGCCACAACGGCGGTGAGCGCTAGAATAAGGAGGAGCACGGCTGAAACTGCCTTCCCAATGCCAATGGCGATTAGAAATACAGTGTTTAGCAACCTCCAAGGTGTGAGTTTGCCAAACGCATTTGGATTACTAGTCAAGAAACTGTATTTCATCAGAAGTTATAGTTTGCTGAGGGTAAATGGTTGACATTACCGGGCGGCTGGCGTATATTCACCCGCTTCTAGCTGTATGGTCTCTTGTCTGCTTAGCACCTAAGGGGTACGTGCCGGATGAGTCGACGTCATAATGACAACGGAAAAAAATAAAGGGAACTCACAATACTTCGTCTCATCGAAGAACCAGCGTTAGCGTCTGGGTTGGTGGTATCTGATAAGGATTTATCATCATCGGATTCTGTCTTGGGTCGGAAGCCGTAGTCTAATCGTTTGCCCTTGGCGCATTGGTTGGTGCCACTACCGATGCGGCTCCTAGATGTTAACATGGACTCTTCAGCGTGAATGGAGTTAAGTCTAGCGGTGCAAGATCCAACGAGGCGTTATTAATATGAAGAGCTTGGGCGGTAGAACCATGATACCATAATTTCACACCCTGAGGCTTTACGCGTGACGTCCACTTCTTGAGCGCTCTTCGGGTGGTGTTGAAGGCATCTCAAATTTACGAGGTCGAAAATGCGTGGACATGTAACATCTATGCAAGCCGCAATTTTCTGGTGCCCGAGTTAGGATCCTTCACGTCTCTATTTCGTTTAGCAGTCAACCAGAGGCGTCACAGCCACCCATTTTCGGGGATGCTGCACATAGACTCCATATGAATAATTCATTGAGGGTACATCTGAGGTCCAGTCGTAGTGTAAAGAAGGTAGTATGGCTAGCAGAGCTTAGCGTAATCTACATTACAGAAGTTAGTTATAGAAGGTCAAACGGGTAAAGGACTCTGTCACTCACTTTCGGTGACGACTGTTGTGAGAAAACAATTTACACCCAAGTCACTCGACGAAATTGGAAGGAAGTGGGGATTTCACTCACAGCCCTTCTTTCCTGAAGCATTGATTGCCATATATCCGCCGTAAGAGCCCGCTTTTTATATTAGCATGAGAGAGCTGATTAAATGTTCACGATATAAAAATAGTGCTTACCAGATGGTCCACCAATGTACCTCTGCGTTATCCTGACACCATCGGTACGTAATATCTCACCGTTTGTTGTAGGAAGCCACACCGAAAGATTTTCAGACGTAGGGGCTGCGTCTGTAAGAATCAACTTGATAAAATGGATACGTTTTGCTTACTCCACGTTAACGCTGCCCGAATTTGCTTCGAAAATATGTTATCCCCCTCAACTTGAGGCTTGTCCACAAGGTCTTCCTCGCAGCCTACAATCGCAATGGGGTCATCCTCAGCGCATCCTGGATACGTATCTATCATTCATGAGTGCATCGCCGTCCGTATCTTTAAATAATTGGATCTTGTTCTTTACGACGCTCTCCGCGCTCGCAATACGGGACCCAAGGGAAGCAACGGTGTGAGGCGGTGTAACAGAGAGCGTATCGACGCGACCCAAGAATTCGTCGTCGGTGTCAAAAGACATTTTGGTAGCTATCGCGCCACCCTTGTTGTAAATCCGATAATAAACTGCAGAGGTATGAGAACCTACTAGTATAGCGGGGAATACAGAGTGTTGACACAGACGGTAACGTGGTTCATGCGGCACAGAATCAGGGAGAGCGCTCTGCTTTAGAGGCAGGCTCCGCTTCTCGTCGCCCTTTGGTTCAACCACAAGAATCATGGGATCGTCCTCAGACAAGCCAGGGCCGGAGTCGCTTTTGAGCGGTACGCGCGCAGACGCCTCCATTGCCACCGTGCTTAAAAAAGATCCAATAAGAGTAGAGCTGGTTGCTGCATTGAAGCCTTCGATCTTGCATAAGTGATTCTTAACTGATAACGCGGTATGCGGCGGCGTAATGAGCCTCGAAATAGTGCGTCCAATGAATTCATTGTTAGCGTAGATTGGGTTGATCGACCTGATCGCACCATCTTTCGTGTATAAGCGATAGTATACTGTTCACCCATGCAAATAAGACAACTGGATGGGAGGCCCGTAACGGATAGAAAAAACGCACAATAGCGAGGCGCCTTGGTGGTATCTGCCTGAGAATTTTTAGACATTTTACGTTCTTGGAATGAAGAAGCACTTACCACATTACTTCCGCCTCGACCATCCAATAGATCCGAACCTCGACCTTCGATCGAACGGCTTTGTGGAGGGACAGAGCTCATAGTGCGGCCTCTGCAGAAGGACGGAAGATTGGCGGGCGCCTAGTAGCGACCACAACGATGATGGAAGGTCCACACGTGTCCACATCTGTCAACATCGGGTCACCGCACTATCATCTTGGAATCCACTCGGTCACAAGACCGCGATATCGGATAACATCGTCTTCAGCAATGGCTCCCAAACGCCGCCCCTCAAAGACATCCAACAAACCCGACGAACTACCACCACTGAGAGTATCGACTGAGCCGACTCCTCATCCTCGCCGTGACCCCCACGATCGATTGATGAAGCGGTTTTACGAACCACTCGTGCTCCAACACGTCCTGGGAAGCACCCGTGGGGACCACATCCCTCGCCCACCGCCTGCTGACGTCCAAGATGCAGAAGAGCTGGACGGCATTAGCCTTAGACGTGATTTCTTGGACAAGCTTGCTTTCGTCTGCGATTATGAAAAAGGAGGTGCAACCGTCACGGCCATCGCGCTCCAGCAGACGCCTGCTGCCGTTATATTGTGGGTTGGAGCAAACGAAGATGTCAAGAGCAAGGTAAAGCCATTCTTGGAAATTATCTTGAGCAGTTTGGAGACGCTGCGCTCAAAGCCAGCGGAGAGCGTCATAAAAGAGGCAGAAAATGGGATTTTTCGACGTGCAGTCGAGTTTGGGAAATCACGGATCAAAGCTTACCTGCGATGCATGAAAGAACCATTAGACAAATGCCGCAAGATCCTTGCAAAGTCTAACCGTGACTCAGACCAAGGTACGGGGGTCAGTCATCTATGTGGATCGAACGCTAAGTCACCACAACCCCACCAAGATCTAATGAAGTGGCTGACATCATTTCGCCTTCAAGGCAATGACCTTGTGCCGAGCCTTTGTCGATTCGCATACGAGGAGAGGCAATCACCACATATGAAAGAACTGGCCACAAGGTCACATAGCAAGTATGCCGGCGACGTGAACTCCAGAGCTAAAAATTTCGCACGATTGCGACATTACATCGGATGAATTGGCTCATATATGAGGGCATCGAAGATATTCGTCGCGGCCGCAAGCAGGTTTCCTGAGCTCTTCGTCAACGTTGAGGTCCAGTGCCTCTCCTCTCCGAAACCAGCGCCGAAACTGCAGATGGACGAACTGACGACGCTTGATGGGATTGCCGTTCGCATGTTACCCGCGAACGACAAGCGTTTACCAGATATACAGGATGCCCTAAAGTCCATGGATGAAAAGTTTGAGATCTTCAGAAACCTCAAAGACAGTTACGAGGATGATAATTTCCGACCCCGGGTACAAGCCGAGCTCATCCTTCTTGAGCATTTGTACGTGCATGAGTATCAGTTCGTTGATGGAGACAAGTATATTGGCTGCAGCAAGCCAGCGTGCTACTGCTGTTATTTGTATATCTGCGCACATCCAGGGGGGTTTGTCAAGCCGCCCAGCCACAACAAGAATTATACCAACTGGAGCCCGCCTGAGATTGATCCAGTAGGATCAGTCGACCCAGCGAAACACCGACGGGACATGTTGAACAGCATGTGCAAAGAAATACGTGAAGATGTGTTGAAGCAAATCCAGGAACAACGGCCACAGCGTGATGCACACCACGATTCGACGACGGGAATTACAATAAGTAATTGGCCTGGGTGACCAGAGGTGTAAGAAACGGGCTAGGATGAGCAATGAACCAGGGGGGTGGCGGAACGTGGATTCCGCATATAGGGTTGGAGAGGGGGAGTCTACTGGAGGCACGAATTTTTTTTGTGACGTGTTTCGAGAATAGTTATTTGGTAGACTTCTCACCTCTAAAGTCACTGGTGGTGAGAAATTTTCGCTGTAGAGTTAATTTGTAAGATCAGTGAACAAGAATATACATCGGACCGTAAACATAGAAAGAAACCACAAAAAAGGTCTCAAAATTGAGCGTAACCACCTCGAAGGTACTTGAAGAGGCGTGTGCACTCACACCTCCAAACACCACTAGACATGGCTCCTAGTTTCATCCATTGTTTGAGGGTGACATTGAGTAGTGCAACGACGGTGTTATGAGTGATAATGATCGCGCGGCGGTTGCCGCACGACCAGACGGGAAACTTTAATGACGTCTTTTTTCTCCGGGCTCGTCATCAGATTCTGCAGAATCCAAGGCAAATCCATAGGATGAGCTAGCGGCAACGAGCCAACGATGAGCGCAAGACAGATGTCTTGAGCTATGACGAGGAACGTAAGTGATGATGTGTTTAGACTTCCTTCCGAGAAAAACATGGGAACGTGCGGGGGTCGCCGCCAGTAGCAGGAGCCTGCAGGGACGTCAGAGCAAAGCCTAGGGTTTTTCAAGTGATGCTATTGACAGGCGGACTTTATGCAGGGTTTGGAGCAGGACTCAGGAGGATACTCAGCCTGTAGTGTTGCCGCAAAGTAAAGGTCAAAGTGCTTTAAAGTCGGCTATTTCCGGCTTTAAAGGACTTTAAACCTAAAGTTGCTTTAAAGCGACTTCCGCTTTGGGTTGACTGTACACAGCCTTGCGGGCCCTTCCCATCGCGACGGAGGCTCGCCGCTCCCTCAGCAGACTGGATACAAGAAGCAATTTGTGTACTATATAGTAGAACAAATTATTATCAACTGATATGGTGTTTGAAATAGTATGCAAAGTTCTGGCTAAGTAAAAGAGGAATCAATAAGTTCGTCAAGGTCAGAAATCCTCTGGTCCGAGATCATCCCCTCAACTACCTCTGGAGAGATATCCATGACAGAGAGGTCCCCCTCTGAGGATACCCAATTGTTATTGAAATCCAGTCGCTCTGATCTGAACTGAAATTTCAGCATCTGTAACATCTCCATCATTTCGGCCGAGAGCTGTGATCGGCGAAGGGTATCGGTTTCTTTGCTCGATGAAAAGATACGTTCACATGGAACGGATGACGCTTGCATGGGGAGGACATCCATAGCAGCCCAGTAAAATATCTCGTAGTCATGTTTTCTTTCCTGTAAACATTTCATTCAATTATCAAAGGTGAAAGATAATAAAAACAGACGAAGCACGTACCTGCCAATAGCGCACAATATCAAAGTCGTCAAGTCTGCTCTCACCCTTGTCTTCACCTTCATCAGAAATGATCGGGTCATTAATATACTTTTCCCATATCGCGAGGACAGCCATTTTGTCCGCTTCAAGTTGCTCTCCCAACGTTAGAACTGGTGGGGGTGGAGTGGGGGAGCCATTGTTGGGAACTTGCGCTATCGATTCCGAGTCTGCTGAGAGATTTCGTATGAGCTGATTTACGCGCCTTAGCCCCAAATGAAGGTTGAGCAGCGTTAAAATGGTTCTGGTGGTGTAGAGGTTGCGGGGAAGCCCAGGGAGGATAGCGATAGGGTTGTATTGACGAAATCGAGGGTGATTGGAAGGAGGTGACGCTGTGTTGTGAACCATCCAACGATGTTGATGGGGAATGGAAATACCGGGGACAAACACAGTAGGTAGAATCTTGACACATCTGTATTGTAAGTTAGTAAATTACAGAACATCGCTTAAATATAATTTAACGCTGCCGGAGCATCTTGTCAACTGAATTGAAGTACAGGGAGAGGAAAGTCGCTAGTGCCTGTTTCAGCGACGCGCTGTGTAAGGGCACATATATATGCAAGGCGGTGTTCATTAAAATGTTTGTATCTACTTAAAAATCTCCAGAGCTTGATTGTTTTTCGACGCGTTGAAGTTCGGCGCAATGATTCAATATTAAAACATTGAGCGCCCTCACTGATGTCATGATCTGATATAGGCGCGCACAAAGTGCGTGCTGATATCCGGCCACGATTTGACAACGCCGGCGTCAGCCGGCGTTGCCCCAAAACACAGCCTTGAAGTTAAAGCACCTTAAAGTTCCGAATATAGACATTAAAGGCCTTTAAAGGCACTTTAACACTTAAAGTACTTTACTTTGCGGCAACACTCCGATACTGTACCATTTCGATCAATTCGACTGTCACGCGTAACGGTCAAATTTTTTTATTGCGGATTTAATTTTTTCCCGATTTTCTGGGATTTTTCGAAATCGCAAAAAAGTCACGTCGGCGTCGAATTGATCGAGATGGTACAGTAGACAAGGACGGCGTGAAAAGTGATTGTGTCAGTGCCGGAATGATCTAAAAGAGGGAGAAGCGTGATCGTACAAAATTTAATCAACATCTCACCTAATCTGATCACTGCCGCCTCTTCCCACTACAGCTCGGCCTCAACTCGGCCTCCTTCCGATTCGGCACAACGACACACTTCCTCACAACCTAATCTTCGTCTCCAGGCCCTTTGAGGTCACTTAGCCTCTCTTTCCCCGACTACGTGCCACGTACATAGTACATGCCTGATATCCCGCGTCCCTGCCACGAAACGACTAGGCAACTAGTTTCTGCACATCTAATATCTCAGAAACCTCGATGATGCTGTGTCTACACACATCCTGACCGAAGGGTTCTCCTTGACTTCAACTCCCCCGATAAGTTGTACTCAGTCTATCCGTGCCGTTCGATAAGGCGTGTACGTTTCTTCCTGGTCGCAAATAGAAAGGTGCACACAAATAGGTTTTAAGGGTTCTTTTTCTCCTCATGCAAGTCCGGGTGACACGACATGTACAGCCTTCCGTCCTCATTTACAGGATCACCAGTTTTTCGGGAGACTTATCCTATCTATACTGCCGCTTCTTCGGAATGAGACGGGCATTCGCCGCTGAAGTTGCCAACAAACACGACTTGTAGGTTTCTAAATTGAACATCAAACCCTTTTTTTTTAGGGGACAGATCCTATTACCAGTCTCCAACGAGAAACGTTACATCGAGCATCTATCACCTGGTATCACCACGATTTGAAACCGCCGACCGATTAGTGTTCATCGATATCGACCAAGGCTAAGATCTAAGGATTGAGGCGCCCAACTTCCCAACTTCCAAGCTCGCTCTTCACAAGATCAGACCCCACTCCATTCCCGGACCATCCAAGGACAGAAACCATGGATTCTCCGACTTCAGAACCCAATATCTTGTCGAGATCTCCGAGTCCCACTCATAGTGCTAGTGAACTTCCACCGGTGATATCCTCAACAAGTAAGTATGTTCACTGGAATTGTGTACTTTTGTTGTGCAGGCCTGGCGTGCTGAACCTCAATTAAGGAGAACTAGTGAAGCTTGCCGTCAAGTTCTGGAAAATGATGATATTCTCCAGCAAATCTTCGAAGAGTTCGATATGACCAGGGAACCTAACGGCGACGACAACTCGGACAGACATTCTCTTCCTTTATATCCACAACGCTCTTGGGTCCGTCACTGGAAGTGTTGTGGAAAACCATGTCTTCTCTCATCCCTTTTTTGAGACTGTTGTCCTCCTTTCAAGAGGCAAACGGAGTTAACGTACGATTTATATTCATGGACTCCCCAGAACGATTGATCTGACGCTACTTTTTCTGGCAGATCATCTACGGATCGATCACACCAGAAGATTGGACGCGATTCGATAACTACGCCCGTCGAACAAAGAAATTTTTTATTTTCTAATTCGACTTCAATAAACAAAGCTCACGTCGACCCATCTACTTTCATCCGTCTCGCCTGGCGTAGCGCCGAATCATTCTTTCCCAGCCTTAGACGGATGTTCTATTCTCGGGAGGCGCTGATCCATTTCTCCTTCTCTCTTCTTCCGTCGAAAGGGTTGACTTAGCTGAGGTATCCCAGGATAGTAATAAAGCGCTCGCGCTTTTATCTATGCTAAGCGGTGAGACTCCGGGCCTAAAAAGTCTCAATATCATCGGAACATCCTCTGTCACTACACCGTTGCTACGGCCTATCACGCAGCTAGAAAATCTCTGCTCGCTAAGGCTCGGGATGCTGGGACAGGCCATTGACAATGAAATCCTGCAATGGATAGCTTCCTTAAACCATTTGACAAGCCTGTCCATTGACTTTCGTACGCAGGATCTGTCCATCACGACCAACTCTCCACTGTTGTGGGTTTAAATATGCTCACCTCCCTTTCCATCGTCGCAGGGGCATTCCTGGTTCAACTTGCTCTTGAACAGATTGGGTCCACAGGCTTGGAGGAATTGTCGATAACCACATGGGGCACTAGTACAGGTGGTCCTCGACCTCATCGTCGAGGTATTGTTCGGCAGTGGACATCTTTTGCCAAAGTAGCAAATTCTCGCTGGAACGGATCCTTTTCGTCAAACATGAATCGCCGATTTCAGGGACCATTCAGTTTCTAGACATGTTCGCCCCCTTGCTCAGGATAACCAATCTGGAAGAGTTGGAGGTGAAACAAGCGGAAACCAAATTGGCTATTGACTATCAGTGACGCTGTTGTACATCCTCACTTCCGATGCGCCCAATCTTCATTCGCTAAGCCTTAATGGCCATACGGCGACTCAGCAATCTCTTCAACCTGTCATTGTCAAGCAATTTATGACTCTTCGATCTCTGTCTCTGACCCCCCACATTAGACGGCTGGTTGACGACACCGTTCTTACATGGATTTTCAGCTTAAAGCAGTTAACCCATCTGATTGTCGATCTTCAAAGTTCCCCCCCTTACATCCATCCCGAGCGTCATTGAATATAGCTGGGTCTTCATCACTTATTTTTCTGTTTCTCACCGCTTTTAAATCAGCCACGTTGGAGGACTTATCTTTGCATGTACTCACAGGTGCGAGCGCCAATGCGACACCGGCTAAGCGGAAATCCCTGGTGGATGCAACCAAATCTAAATGGTTGTCGGCCCTTTTGGGGTTTGCATTGGAAGATAACCGCGCCCTCGGGAGTGTTTTGTCTCTGACTGATGTATTTGGGGCTTTATGGCAGTTGAAAGGTTTGGAACGTTTTGACGTTAAGCAACCTTGATCCACGTCAATACTGATGGTCGTCACATTGACCTCATCTCAAATCCCTTAGCCTCTACGTAAAATTTCCTCATCCCTCTCAAGCAGTTGTCACGAATATATCTTGTACAGACAGATGTGCGGGTAAGCCTGTCTATTTTTAGCTCTGCCACTTACTTCCGAGAAACAATGACATCATGTGACGAAAGACTGGAACTGGGACACGACGATCGTATAAAGGCGACGGTGGTCGGCTTTCGACGCTTTAATCCAAACCACAACAACCCACCCATTTTACAACGGCCTCATCTTTCCTCAAACCCCTCTCAACAATGGCAAGCGGCTTCAGCATCAGCTTTGCCAGTAAGTAACGTATTGTTACATTTCTACTATCTCTAACTTCGCCTTCATTTTGTAGATAAATGTATCGTCGTCACTGGTGGAAACAGGGGCATCGGATACGCGCTCAGCAGGGCCGTTGCTAAAACAGGAGCAAATGTCGCGATAATCTACAGGTCCGTCGTACGCATATATTCAACCAATTTTTTCTGATCATCTTGCGGTTCAAAGGTCTTCCAAGGACGCTCCTGAGGTAGCAGAGAAACTTTCGAAAGAGTTCAACGTTAAATCCAAGGTTTGCGATAATTTTCTTGCGCCCGCGCCACACTCCTGACGCTCACTTTAGGCGTACAAATGTGACGTCTCGGATACTGACCTCGTCAACAAGACGCTCAAGGAAATTGACGAAGAGCTTGGTCCCATCTCGGGTCTTATTGCTGTAAGTTACCGCTTTTTTACGAATTATATCGTTATTTTATGCGCATATATATGCCAATAGAACGCCGGTGTATCCGTTCCCAAGCCAGCGCTTGACCTTACCCACGACGATTTCAAGTACGTATTCGACGTCAACGTATTTGGTGTCTTTAACACCGCTCGTGCCGTGGCCAAGTGCGTCTTTTCCACTCTCTATGACGGGCCGATAGTAATTCCGTTTCCCAGGTTATGGCTCGAGCGAAAGCAGCAAGGGTCGATCGTCATTACCTCGTCAATGAGCTCACAAATTATCAATAAGTCTGCGGAAGCCATCCCTCTTGCTCAGGTAATTTGGTCGCTCGTTTCTTGGTCATCTCTCAATACCCCGACACCTTTGCCACTTTAGGTTTTCTACAATGCCTCCAAAGCTGCTGTTTCAAACCTCACCAAAGGGCTTGCCGCCGAATGGTCCTCTCAAGGGGTTCGTGTCAACGCCGTGTCTCCTGGTTATGGTACGTACCCTTTCATTTTCATGGCGGCAGATGAAATCTCATTCAGCTGCTTCAGTTAATACCGATCAGACGTCTCACATGGAAAAGAAAGTCCGTGACTTCCAAGCTAGATCACTGCCTCTTGGACGGTTTGCCGAGGTAAATGTTTCATATATTCTCAGACAATCATTGTCTCAAAAACGTCCGGGATTAGCCTCATGAGATTACTGGCCAAGCACTCTTGCTTCTTTCCGACCACGCCTCCTATATGACTGGCGGGGAATACTTTGTCGACGGGTAAGTATCCATGTTTATCCAATTTCTGGCTGTAGTGACGCCTTCTGTTGTAGCGGTCATCTCATTTGGTAAACATAGACAAGAGTCGCTGTACTGTATATTAGCTAACGGCTAATTGTAAAAAAATAAACGGTCAACCCTAGACAGTGTGGAGATGAGGAAATAGGCGATGAAGGTATGAGAAATGAGATTATTAATTATCGCTTCGAAACAATAGCTTCTAATGGTCAAGTATTAAGAATATGGGAGTAGCAACCGAAATTTTGGGAACAAAAGTGAATTTGCAGGTGTTTCAACTTTGGACAAGTTTCGGAGAGGTACCGGAGGACGGCTGGCGAAGGATGCTTCTGGCTTCCTCTGGGAAACAAGAGATTTATGAGGGAGGGTGACGACAACGTAAACGCTTGAACACCTGCGTCAACAGAGATTGGAAATTTTGTAAATTCAAGGTGTTCAAGGTCGGCTGGACTGGGATTTAGAAAGACGGCGGAAAGCTCGCTCGCCTGGACCGCTGTGGATGCTAAGGGAGCGTATCGATTTCGCGAGGAGAAAAATCCAAAGCGTGATGTTGTGGAAGACCTTTCCGATTTTAAATGGATGTAAAACCTTCTAATCCGTATGGGCGATAACTTCGGGGACCGTCAACGAACGAACGATGCCCAGCCATTTCGTTAAATGCAGGGTGATAGGGCTTCCTCCTTCGATGCGGAGCTTTTTTATTCGCCGTATAGGAGCGGAAGCGTCATACATTCGATAGCGGAGCCGTGAAGATCCAGGTTTACGTCGGTGAGAGATACCATCTCGAGGACGGGCGTTAAGGAGTTGAATATTGATGGTTCCGTGAATGATAAATGTAAAGAGCTGATGTGCTTCATATGACTTATGAATGTGCATGGCGGGGCGTACATGGAGGTGCCAGCGTTGCAAAGACTGAGGTGAGATAATAATGGGTGTTATTGGGATAGGGTCGAAAGGAGTGCGGGGACGCCTGCGCTTTCTGTTCCGATGTCGATTTTAATGGACGTCACGGAGGGGGTTAGCGACAGGAATGAACTGTGCGGGTCGGTGAAGATTGACGTTGAAATCTGCGGGGTGCAACGGGTTCGATCGCAGTTTTAAAAGGCGAATGAAGACCTGTGGCAGATGAAGCTCGAGTTATTTCCTAGCTTCAAGCTTCTTACGCGACGCGCGTATTTATCCAGGGCTAACCAATCGTCTACCTGGACCGTTCCCGAAAGTATCTGACGACAAGGTTTCATAAAATGTAAGGATGGAGAGGAGATATCTCACGTAAGACCCATCTACGTAGGTAAAATCCGGCAATATGCGCAAGACGGGGAGAAAAGAATGGAGGTCCCACCAGAGAATATCTATACAGGGAGCTAAAAACCCTCTGCAAGTCAACGTGGTGGAAAAGAGGTCCTGTCGCACCGAAAACGTGGATGGAGAAGTGAAAGGGTTTCAGATATGACAACAAATTGATTCCAATACGTGGCTACGCCGAAGGACCTTATCTTGCGTCAAGTATCTAGAGGGACGTCGGATTGAGGGGCCCCTCTGCGAAGTTCGTCCGAGCCCTCAGATACTGTGGTTCCTGTGAGTAGTCCTGATTCCATCATCGCTGAAATCTTGGGTATTTGAGGCGGAGGAGAAAACCATATCAGTTTAGTTTTGGCGAAGAAGTGTCGACGCAACTTCGGATTGCAAAAAGATACCGCTTTGATGCGGTTGTGTGCGAGATGAAGTTTTAGCCTAGCTTGCGCTTGTTTTAAGTTATTTGCTTTCCAGCGAAGGGTACATACAACATACCACAACAACGGAGAACCCTGAACCTATGTACTTCGAAGAGAATGCCTTGAATATTTTCATTGATATATCAACCACACTTTAAGGTGCATTTTTTTTCACTTGAACAGAATCAAGAGCCTGAGGGAACCGCAAATTTTAGCCGAACTCTTTTCCGCGCTATGACTATTCTTATTTTACTATACCAATACTACGGAAAGTCGCCAATGACACGGTCCGCGCCAACTTGTCGCCAACTAAAAAAATGAGCAAGAAACATTTGGAACAACGTTTGGCGGCAACATTCAAGAGAGAGTAACTATTTCCCTATTTAAACCTCATTTACGACATCAGTGTGAGCATCTCCATTTGTAACCGTTCGTTGATACAGTTACGTAAAGAGCAAACTTCCAAGAACATCACTTGAGTTAACTTGGAGTTAACTTACTAATTTTGTGTCAGAGTGCCGCACATGTGTTGATCTTTGATCAAATTCGTTTTGCTTACCCTATCTAGTCTTCTCTAACGCGCAATTGGATGGGCTCGACTCCCCCTGACAGATGGGGAGAGAAGTATTAATTGATCTCACCAAGACGCGCCTCTCTATCATACAAAGGGACCTCGCCTTTCTAGACTCATCGGCACCCGAAGGCCAGGATCGGGTTGAGCGTAATTTTACTCACGCTTCCGCTGTCCTGAACTTTTAAAAGTAGATATCTCGTCTCCCATTGAGAGATTCAAAACCCTTGAAAATGCATGTGAGCTGTCAGAATGACAGTTTCAGTGGGCGAGCCGCGAACGGCGGCGATCACTCCCCCTTTTTCCCCTTTTGATGATACTGATTGGCTTGGGCATTTTGAAATACCACCTGTTAAACTGTAGATTCTTTTCAGCGAGAAGAAATGAGTGAAGTAAGTACTATTCAACGCCCGAGCGGTGGAGAGATTCAACGTTCAACAGCCCTGCTCCGAAGTTTCCCCGCATCGGTCAGACGGCCCGCACCTTCCGCATCTCATCACAGGGAAGGGAACAAATTTTCGCGGACGACCGATTTCAAGGACTGTAGTACCACAAGGGCCAAATCTGGGCTAGAGTGACAGATACGCTACAGTTCATCCGCCGATGTACGCGTAGTAAGGGATAAAATTATTTTCATGGATATGTAGGCAAGCCGCAAGCGAAAGCGAATCTTCGGTCTTGGAAGGTCAGAGTATTAAATAGTCCAGTTAATTGAATTACTTTTTATCAATACATTTTTGTAGGTCATTATCGGGGCCACATAGACTCATTTTGTCACGGTAATTGGGCAAAAATAGCGTCGTGTGGAAAAAGGACCAAATTACAGACTTCCTTTGGCTTCGATGTCGAGCTCAGGCTCGACGTCGGTATCGCTACCGTTCCGATCCTTCTGCTTGGCGAAAGTGAGAGAGCTTTCTTTATGAGTGAATGTCTCCATCTGTCGTCGAGTGAGTTAATGAATTCTGGTGAATTTAACGGACGCGCACTTGAACATGGACGCCTGTCTTCAGACCACTCTTGCGATGGTCGATAGTGGCTTGAACACCTCTTGCTCCAGCCGCACCACTGACTGCGCTCGACGATCCACTACAGTAAAAATATTTATACCCAAGACGCGTAGTAAGTAAGAGGAAAATACCTACTAGACTTCGAGACCACCTGTGATGCCGAAGTTTGTTAATCGACGAACTGCTCGACACGCAACAATCTGAAGCGAAGGTCTGGTCAGAGCAGTCATGGGAGATACAAAAGAACAAACGGAGGCGGCGACAACTGCCGGAACATTAAAAATAATTGTCATGACCTGGTTGAGATTTTTTAAAATTAACGTCGTCGCGCATAGGTTAACAAGGAAGCTGAGAGAAGAATATATGTGTTAAGCCGTAGGTGTGCTGCGATTTTGACTCACGCAATCATAAAGAAGATTAAGCCATCCTCAAATAACATTTGGACAAGGCGACTTTGACCAACAAAATTTACTGTCTTGTAGTTGATTCCAATGAGTTTGTAGGTGCTCAGGAGGAGAACTATGAAATCGAAACACATCGAATAAATGAAAGTCGCTGCGAGGACGGTGTTGTTAGTCTGAGTGATAACGCAACCAACACCATCAACCCAGATTGCTCGAAGTTGGACTCCTGAGGTAGATACAAGTTCAGAAAACGATGCAAAGTTGGAATTGGAATGCTTACCTTGAAGAATCAACGACCAATGTCCAAAGGCCACAAGAACGAGGAAGCCAACAATATATTTATTTTGTGACCAGATCGCCATGCTTAAACGCGGTTCAATTACCAGCCAAAAATGGTGAAGGACGCAACAAACGTTCGGATAGAAAGATTGATACTCGCTAGCCCCATAGCAGCGTTCCCCGCGATCTGGTTGAAAGTATAGAGCGCCTGACAGTGAACCTCCGAAGTGACGTCCAAAGAAATAACGCTTGTAATTATCAAATAACCATTAGCGAGATGATAGTTGAAGAAAGCCCTGGTCACTTACATGCCTATCAGCGCGAAAAGGAGAAGATATCGGTTGGCGAAATAAAAAATCTAAATGACTATGTGTTAAGAACGGATAGTTTGAGGAGGTAGATGCACACCATTGGCCAGCGGAACCTTCTCTTCCCCCGTAGAAAATCCAGGTCAAAATCAAGAGTCAGAAACCATTCATATCTAATATATATATGATCGATGTTGTTAGGGTTGTGGAAATATATGATTAAACGCACGCATATAACCCCAACAGAGCATGAATAAGTTTGCCAAATGCCACTGTATCTTTCTCAAGTTCAGCGGATGATTTCCAGTCGGGCATAGTGGAATGTTTAGACGGGAGGGCAGAGGAGAACGCTGCGGGGGAAAGCAGGACTGGGGCGATGAGAGATCAGAATGGTTATAAGCTTCCACAACGCAAATGAACATCCCTGTGCTCCGTCGTAGTGGACCTGGTGTTTCTTAACTCCGGTTAGATCAGTCTTGTCATGGGACACCCTTTCCGCATTTGGAGCAATTCGGCATTGCACGTCAGGTAAACCGTTCCGTTTACCTTCGGCCCTCTTGAGTATCTTCCTTTTTTTTTGATATCCCAGTTGGTCATCCAGGGTCGAAAGAAACTTGGTATATGTCACACACACGAGTTGTCTTTCGCCTTGCTGAAGAACCCCAGCAACCGTGTTCCACTTCCTGACATGCTTGCACCCTTTTTTCATTGATGCTTATACCAAACGTAGAACCGCATGAGTGCAAATATACAACTAGATTATCTAGCGATGCCTTTATGGTGGTTCACACTGAAAGCAATGGTGCGCTTTCTAACCTCTTGACATAGCTTTACAGTAGCTTGTACCTTTTCCCAAAAGCCCGTCGACGTTGAGTTGGACGTGCGACGCAGGTCTACGGCAGCATCGGGAAAGAGTTGCGTGATGAATTGTGAAACACGCAGCTGATTCTCGAAGGTTGCTTCCTGGCCAGTCTCGATAGGAGTGACAAAAAGCTTCTTCAGCGGATGATATGCAGGGATGTTGGCAGGTAAAAGCGTAGGGACCTCAGGAATGAGGGGGAGATGTACCTCTTGTAAACAAGGGCAGAATGTCCTCAAAGTGGCAAGAAACGTCAAAGTGGGAACATCACTCCAAAACAGAGGAAGGATCAGAACTTTAAGATTCGGCCAGGCCGAAACGAATTCTTCCAATTTTTCAATGTTGGCTGAGAACAAGGAGGTTTCCAGAGAGAAGTTTTCAAGCGAGCACAAAGAGGTGATGTTTGGTAGATCAGTCAAGGAGAAGTGGCATTTGGAGGTAAGAGGAGGGTGGTGCGTGAAATTCAAGGTGTAAAGGGAGGGGTGTGAGCGAAATACATACCCCTCAAGGCAACGTATAATTGTTGTCGAACAGATGGCATAGCTTGTATCGTGGTAGCACTCCAGGGAGAAGGATTGGAGATGACTTGGTCGAGTACCACTGAGCACGAGCACGATATCAACGGGCTTACCCGATACGTGGAGCTTCTTGAGGCGTTTGAGAGTTGGCGATGGTGGGAATGAGTACCTCGATCGTCGGGGGGTAATGGGAAGGGATACGCGACTGGGAATGACAGAGCACCTTTGGACATCAATGATCAAATTCGACAGGTTTTCAAGCTTGTCGAGGAGCGTGAATACGTTGGCGGCTACGTCTTGAAGCAGAGCAAGTTCAAGGGACTGTAGGTTTTCAAACTCGAATATATGAAGCAAAGTGTCGGTTGAGACGTGACCGTAGAGCACAAGGTGTGTAAGGTTAGAGGTAGTCTTGACAGCCAAAGAGGATATGAATGCTCCTATAAGAGCGTCTTCGGCAACCGTAAAACTGTTGAATGTTAGCACCCGTAATGCTGGAGAGAGAGCGATTAAAATGCCGTCTATGACATCCGGCACTTTCTGAACAGTGGGTGATTCGAGACGGCACAACGAAGGGAAGAGGGGAGCTGGAATGAGCTGACTGAGTTGGAGGTAAAGATGTTGGGTAGGACGAATTTCAGACGCATGAAACAAGAGGATCTTCACGCGACGGGCATACCGAGAGACTCGCTCGACATCCTCCACTTGTATGTTACCATGAACAACCTTACGCGGATTTTTAGCGCATCGTGACGATAAGGAACGTTGCGACTCACATATTTTCCATTCATCAACTTCGGGGATGGGAATAATCTAAAGAGGGGCAACATTGAATCTAGGTAGAACCACAGAGAATCCAATGCAGGGTCCAGAAATGTCTTGCACGTCAGCGCTGCACTAAAGAGGCAACGGCAGTCGTGGAGGTCGTGGCTGGCAAGAGGAAAGTTGGGGTACCGTGTAGAAAAAACGGGCTCGAAGTTTTTGAATATTTCCCGAAGGATGCCCGTTGTGAAAACGGGATTCATGACGGACAAATTCGGAGAAAATATATCGTTCTGTGAACTGGTTGTGGATAGCGAATCGGAATCAATGGGGGATTGGTTTGAGTTACCAAAGCTCGAGGGAGATGAACTCTGCGACAAGATGTCCACAGACAGTGATGGACTTTCAAAAACGACGCGGGAAATTGGTGTGGACGAGCTAGTAGACATGATCCTTAGAAGCAGTCCGAGGGAGGGTGGTCTGCCGCAGAGACTGATGGCGCTCTAGCTTTATG
This sequence comes from Laccaria amethystina LaAM-08-1, assembly GCA_000827195.1. Classification (NCBI taxonomy): domain Eukaryota; kingdom Fungi; phylum Basidiomycota; class Agaricomycetes; order Agaricales; family Hydnangiaceae; genus Laccaria; species Laccaria amethystina. The sequence goes on from KN838869.1 coordinate 31,825, forward strand.
TACAAGCTGCGTGCTTCTTGTAGGCGCCGCCTCGAGGTGGCAACACGAGACTCGATCGCGTCGTAATGATAGGATATCTAAATGAAACTGCGGACCAGAACCGTTTTTGGCAAGTACTGCGTTAACCTTTTGATTTTGTAGAAAATTGAGAGATGTTGAGCGTGCGAAAGATTTCAGTAAAAAATTGGAAAGAAGTGGTAGAAAAACCGAATTATTTTCAACGTACACTCTCTGCGAGAAACCAAAGGCAGTGGGGAAGGAGTGATTAAGACTCAAGAAAATACACATGGATGCAGAACCAAGAAATTCTCCGTCAGTTTAAGGTTTCCCATCACGTGTCCAGTGCGCCACACATGACGCCGCGTGACAATTGAATAACAAGTTTTTCCTTTCTACCAACAGCTTAACCAAGATATAGAACGACACACTTTTCCTATATACTTCCCAGCCAGGTAAACTCACACAAGCTAAAAATCCCAAAAGTCAGAGTGGGCGAAAGGGGACCTAGTCATACGATCTAAGTATTTTGACTACGGTTCAGCGTTACCAAAAAGCAAGAACTAAAGGTCAGGCAGGCATGATGACAGTTTCTAGCAGATTATTAAGAATTATTGCAGCCAAATTTTCACAAAACTCGTCAATGTAGGTAGTCAGGGTTTCTATAAACTCCGTCCTTCGATTATAATGAGGAACCTGACTCTACCAACAAAGAATAGCCACACAGGTGTGCCTGTTCTCTCCTTTTTTTCATCTATATTCATGATTCGACTCAGGCCACCTTCGCAGGGAGACACGAAGCTGACGTTTTTTCATGATTCACATATCATTGACCGAGAAGAGCGGAAAGATTTCGTCAAAAATGATGTATTCGTGGAAAACGACACACAAATACCGCGCTCCCGCCTAAGCCGTGACGTGAATTTTTCGTGTACACAACCTACCTGCTGTGAATGAAATTGATGAATTTCAAGCTCACGTCAGTGGCAGCAAAACGCCTCAAAAATGTTGCGTTCTCTCAGATGCAGGCCTATTCAACGAATGTCACTCATTGAGGAACGCCTGGGCATTGCTCAATTAATGATGTCCCCTTCATCATATGTGAAATAGTATCCCCGCGACCGATTCTTCACGATATCCTCCTCGGCTTACCATACAAAGGAAAGGTTAGAACCCGTCGCCGAGTGTTCAATTAAAAGTCGACGACTCCATCATCAGAATATGGAGTTTTGTGCAGAGCAGCGGAATGGGCGCCTTCGTCGTAATACATGGGCGTGGTCGATAACGTACAAGCGTGAGACTCCGGTACATTTTATGCGCAAAAAAATGCTCACCATTTCTTAGGCAAATAGGATCTCGAACCTTTTCCCTGATCAGACCAGGTACCAATTGCATCAGTCTCGTGATATTTTGGTTAAAACGAGCTCGAAACTGGCAGATACGGTTTCGTAAATAACTGTAACTTCGCACCGACTAGCACACACCGAAGAAATCACACCCAGCATGGTTCTCGCCGTCTCGTCCAGGACGTCTTGTCCCTTCAATTTGTCTTATTTTCTCAGTGGTGCAGTCGTGGGAATACCTCTGGTATCAGGCCACATTGAAGCCACGGCCGGCCTGAAGGATTGGGATGTATTTAGCTTGGGAAGACACTTTTCCATTAGAAAATCTGGTGAATGAGGTGAAATATGCCTATATGGTTATGCATAACCCAAGAATTTCCCTATACATAATTAGGTATATATATATATGAGATTTTGTGCTAATGTTACTGCGTACCAAGTCAGTTCCCTGAAAATTTCATGCGTTATGAGAATATCAACTGTATCAGGGAGTTTGGCATCTTATCGCGAGCCTTTTGTAAATTGTTAACACTTGTCACTGAGGGGTCGATAAGGCACAGGTCACCTTAAAAATAACGCGATTGAAGGGCCTCGAGCTAAATACTGGAAATGGCCTTGGAAATCTTATCTCCAAGCTGTTCGTCCGCTGGTGATCCTTTCTAGAGTTTTATGGAACAGCGACGATAAGTTGTCGTCACCTTGAAACTAAGCGCCGAACGTTGGGCGGCTCGAGGGGGTGCTGCATTTTTTGTAAGAGTGGATGCCTTCGTAAAGGTTACCACTGCAAGGGCTGGATAGTTTGTTACTGCCTTTAAAATTAAAGCGTATATGAAGTCTCACCGAAAATCTAGACGCCAATGAGCCGTTGGGATCGTGTATAGCGTGCGCGAGATAAGGAGTGGAGTTTCTTGTTCCCCGTGCTGATCTCTATTGTGCCGGATTTCACACACATATTTTACAGCGCATAATGGGCTTCATTAGCGAAGTTTTTTTTGGGGGGGTTCTACAATCGGAAGTCCCTGCGCCAGTGTGTGCTGCTGTGATTATCCGGTACCGTGGACATCCACACTCCACTCAAGGATACCAACCATCTCCATGTAGATTAGCCTATTTTTGATTTTTGGCTGAGATCTCTGGGGTTGTCGACCCGACATAACATCCCTGCAAGATATCAATCTTTTTTCGTTCTTGACGGTTTGTCGGCCCGAACGCCGGCGCCGCTCTTGTAAAGTTTTTCAAAGAAATATTTGAAGATCGCCTTGAAATAGGTGAAAAAAGGTACTTTTGTTACTATTAGATGATGCAATCGTGCGCCATATTTTGAGGGCTTCTATTTTGACTAGTTGATCAAGAGCATCCCCAACACCATCCGCCTATCCCGGTCCGTATTTGGTCCGTATCGGTATCGACTTCAGCATTTTCATTCCACACCATCACACTCTTCACCTGAGCACATCGCTTAAACAACCAACGGCCTCCTTCAGCAATCCCGACCCCATCACGTCTTGCAGACTAGTTACCTGACACCTTCATCGCGCCCCCGGCTTCTTGATCTCCTTCTTCTTTACTCACAAGGGAAACGCTAACATTCGCGCAGATTTTTTAACCCCTCAGCCATTATGTGGTCCTGCTTAAAAATAGCAAGGACAGGGGAGCCGACCACGAGCTGGGAAGGACAGGAATGATAATCGACAGCAAAGTGGTGATGACGACCAGCTGAGGCTGACTACGACGAAACAAGGGAGAGGACGTCCAACAAGGAGAGGGATTCCACAGGAAGGGATGCGAACTGTGTACCGTGACGTGGCGGGGGATGATGAGGGATTATGGTGAGCTTTTTCACCCTTAACTGTAGCCTGTCAATTCATTTTGCTCTCACTCAGAAAACACACGTACTAAATACCTCCCACAACGAAGCGATGTCTACAAAATTGCAGTAGGGAAGTCGCGCAGGATTGGACAGGACGTGCGCGTGAAGATGAACTTTCGGAGGGCAACAGCGGGACTGAGAAGGCAGAACGACGCATGTTCTGGAATATCGTAGGTCGTCCGCGACAATTTCCTCCACAAAGGAAACAATAAGGACGCGCCCGAACTGATGAATAGTGAGGCGCAACGCGGTGCACACCGCTTTCCTCCAACGTCCGCCCAACTATTGACGTTCTTTTCAGAACGCGATTCCATTTCCGCGGACTGCAAAGAATCCGGCGAAAAGCTGGAGGACGTTAAGAAACGGTAAGTGATTACCTGCTTTGTATTTCACAGACCAATTTTGCTCCAGACCTCGTGAATCGATCCTCAAGTTCACATCAGCACGATCAGTTGGACGAATAAGCCGATGATGCTTGCGCAATTGGTTAAGCCGCGGCGGCCGGCGAGACGGATGGAGGCTTTGGCAATGATTAAAATAGAAAGGGGTTTCGGGCGTCACGTAAAAATGCTCTTTCTTCTCATTCGTTTCACAAATACTAACCAGAGGACACAGGGGGACGAACTCTCCGACGTCGCCTCCTCTGCCAATAACACGTGGCTACTTAGCAGTCACGTCACTTTTCAAAACGTTCGAATGTCGAAGCTGGTGTTCGTAGCGAGTTTGCGGCGTCATCAAGGTGTGCCCTTTCTGTAAAGCAGCATAAATTCTAATCAACAACAACAGTACCCAGTGCGTTGACACTTCTCGCTTTGAGGTAAGGCTTTTTTTCAACCCCCATCGCACAAAAGTCAATTTTACTTTATAGGTGTTTTCAGCCACGTCTAAGAATCGAGATGCGGCTATCAAATCCCATTCATGAGGTACCTCCCTATGGACAATGACAGTCGACGGTCACTAACTACAATGCAAGCAGCTGCCTTGAACTTCGCTAAACGCCTTTTAACGAGTGAGCTAGAGGTACACTCTGCCTAGTGCAGTCACCGAATCAACCAGCTCCCTCCATCCGCGAGCGGGAAAAAGTGGTAGACGGGGTCGCCCCTGGGGAGACGGGTGGGAGACGGGGGGGGGGGTAGTAACAAGGTAGTGGAATGGGGATCAATCACTCAACAACGAGCATTGTCTCTGCTTAATGAAAGGTTAGTTTGTGTTGGAAATGAATATAGTTAAGACTAACGTCAAAACCCAAAGTTATCCATCGTATTTCATCAATCCACACGAACTCTTTCCGTCCATTCCGAAAAGCGATTGGCGGAAATTAAGGTTCTTAAGGATGATGGTCAGTGGTCAGACTTGCCGGAGACTGAGGGGTCGGATGGAGAGCGAAGGGGAGGATGTCGGGTGTTATCTGAATGCAGAGATCAGTTTTGCGGTGGACCCGAATGAAGCTTACCTCCAAGTACAGGTTCACCCCCTCATATACTGGCCAACCATCGTCGTCAGAGCGCCTGACACATCGTCCAGCTACCAACTACAAGTCTACAGCCAAATGGAGCGAGTGTATCAATCATGGGAGCTGGCTATGCTCAGTTGAGAACAAGGGGCGTAGGAGGATCGTCCCTGCTGGTAACGCGTGGACGTCGGAGGGTCGGTTTACATGGGATCGACTGGATACAGCTGAGAGCATCGTCGACAATGGGCTGGGAGCATAGTCCGTGCTCCTGAATTCCCAGATTGCCTACTGTACGCTACGGGTGAGTGCCGCGCAACGATTCAATTGGAATGGCCATGGGCTCATTGTAGCTGGTAGACCGGTGACTGTTTATCTAGCAAGCCTAGTATGGGTTACGGACATCGCCCGAATTCCAAGAACCAGACATACCAGCTACCGTGGCGACCTAATGTTCTCTCCAACCACAGTGAATAATTACTGCGTGATGAACGTTTTGGGAACAATGTAGCGAATTTATGGATCACCTGTGCATAATCAAACAATATTCTTCAACCGCTGCTTTCTTGATATCAGCTATCTTTGTCTCAATCTCTTCCTCCGTGCGACCCCGGCGTTCGGAGACTCCGAGACCAGTTCTCTTGCCCAACTCACCCCTTCCCAGTTCCGCAACCAATCCGCAACCAATAATTTCCGACTTTTGGAATACCCACTTTCATTATCATTTTCTACAGCGAATCCGCCTCATCCGAAGGCCTTGACAGTCTCCAAGTGTACGTCATTGGCGCGCGAAACGAGGTCATGAAAGCCTGAACTAAAGAGCTGGGCGAACTCTTCTTGGACCGGAACCACGTGGCACCCCGACTAGGACCCCGAAATTTTTTGGGCGACTTATCGATTACAAAACGAAAATTCGGTCTAGATACAGCTACCAGAACGTTAAAACTAGTCTCAAAACCACAGAAAACGAGCTCAGATCATGTCTGGGACTGGTGTAAAACCCAGGACGCAGACGACTCTGTCGAGTAAAGGTAGAATGACGATCACACGACCGTCCCAGTCTATCGAAGCAGAGACACAACCACGTGAGAAGAGAAGAACGAGGGCGGCTGGGTCAACGGAAGTGGAAGGGAATGATCAGGAGATTGGCGATGCCGTAAAGGGGATGTCCTACCTCGAGGAGACACTTTTGTTCGTACCAGAAGGCGCACTGCCCACATTGGACGCGCTCTCGTCAACCCTCTTTCAAATAGCGGCTATGCAGGGCATCGGACGGCCGGCAGTCAACGCGATTCGCGCAGTCGCATACGTATTGAAAGAGGTCGAGCTGGGAGAAGTGGCGAAAGCAGTTAGAAACATCGCTGATACGCAGTTCAGCGAGATGGCGAACGACCTGAAGGAGTACACCGAAGGATTGAAGGAGAGTATGGCAGAGGAGATGGGGAAGAGAACGGAGGCGCTGGAGAAGAAAACGGGAGAGTTAGTGGAAGCGATGGAGAAGGCGGCTCAACAGGCAGGAAACACAGGTAACTCACCATACAGGGATGCGCTGACTAGGTCGGCATCTGGAGCACCGCCAGACACCAACCCCAGGCTGGCGGCAAAGGAGAGCATCCGACAGCGGCAGTCCCTCATCGACTTACCCAAAGGATCGACTCTCAGGAACTGCGCCAACACGGTCCTAGTTGGCAAGCTCTCGGAGGCGATGGGAAAGGTGACGGATCAGAAACACAAGATACGATCGGCTTTGAAGCTTCAAAATGGAGGAATACTGGTGGAGATGGTAACAGACGACGGCGCAGCGTGGTTGGCTTCCAAGGCGAACGCAGAGGCCTTCCTGCGGGAGCTAGGGGAGTCAGAGGCCTCTTTCAAGACGAGGTCATACAACGTGATCGCTTACTACGTGCCGTTGAGCCTGGACCCTAGCAGTGAGAGTCACAGAAAAGAGATCGAAGAAGCTAACGGCATCCCTACAGGTGTACTGACGAAGATTAGGTGGATCAAGCCCCCGATGCGGAGGCAACCGGACCAGCGCTTCGCCCACATCATCATCACCTTTTCGGACGCAGAATCAGCCAACAGGGCAATAGTCAATGGGCTGTCAATATGCCATAAGAGAGTACCAGTAGCGAAGTGCAGGAAGGAGCCCATCCGTTGTCTCAAGTGCCAAGGATGGGACCACATCGCTGCGGAGTGTGTGGCCCCGAAGGAAGTGAACATATGTGGCACCTGCGGAGCGAGGGACCACTGGACCAGCAACTGCAAACAGCAAGGAGTCGCCTACTGCACGTCGTGCAGGACAAACGACCACGCCAGTTGGGACCGCGAGTGCCCGACTTTCCTTAGGAAGGTCGACGAGCTCAACGCAAGAGACCCAGCAAACGACATTCCCTTTTTCCCAGCAAGAGAAACATGGACTTGGTCCCAGTCCTACCCATCGCAAGGCCGAAGAGTCCCACCGGCGCAGATACAGGTAAATTACGCTAAGGCAGGCTCACAGAAAAGTAGATACAAGCAAACACAGCTCAACTTCGACCCAGCGGTCCCAGGTGGAAGACCGTACACCAGGGAACAACGGGCACGTCAACCGTCGAAGCCACCTGCAGCTAAGTCTCCTCCTCCGAACTTTCCTAACCCGGAATCTCGAATAGCCCCTCCGGCCACAAGCATTGGCTCACCGCCCCCTGATAGTTCCCACCCCATAGATGTTGCCCATGTCTGAACAACCGGAACGACGGCCAACTAGACTGAGGATTTTACAGATCAACTTAAACAAATCCCAAAAGGCGCATCTAGAGCTATACAACAGGGTCTCGGGGAAGGAGTGGGATATTGTGCTGGTGCAGGAGCCATATATAATGTTCACAGGCAACATCAGAACACCAAATGGTTTTGTGCCGGTCGTACCAGCGGGAAGATACAAGGACGGAGCCTCAGTGACAAGAGCGGTGATATGGGTAAGCTCAACGCTGGCAACAAGTTCATGGAAGATCGTGAACGTGCCGGGAACTAACGACATCACGGTCATCCAGTTGGCAGGTGCATACGGGCGATTAACCATTATCAACATATACAATGACTGTGCGCACTCAAGAACGCTACACATGATTCGCGAGTTCTTACGCACAAACCAGGCGGAGATTCTGTCAAGGGCGGATGACCATTTAATCTGGGCAGGCGACTTCAACAGGCACCATCCGATGTGGGACGAGGAGACGGACAACAGACTTTTCACGCCCAGGGCGCTAGAGGATGCCGGACGGTTGATAGAAATGTTGGCGGACCTGAACATGAAGATGGCCCTACCGAAGGGACAACCTACCCTAGAACACATGGTCACAAAGAGGTACTCGCGCCCGGACAACATATGGTGCACAGAGGAACTATCGGATCTGATTATCAGATGCGAAGTAGATCTGTCAATACAGCCACCAGCTACTGACCATTTCCCCATAGCCACTTACATTGATCTACCACAGGAACGTTCGGTACAGAAGATATCCTACAACTTCAGGGCTACAGACTGGGAAGACTTTCAAGAAAACCTGGCCATACAGCTTCTCGAGATTCCACCTCCTCAGCCAATTACATCGGAGCAACAATTTCAAGAGGCCGTGGAAGGTCTGACGGTGGTGATCCAAGACACAATTCGCACCAGAGTCCCAGAGAACAAGCCTTGCCCTTTCTCCAAGAGATGGTGGAACAACGACCTTAGCAGGCAGAAAACAGACATAAAGAAGCTAAGTCGTCTTGCATACAAGTTTAGGGCCCTTCCAGATCACGCGTCGCACACAGAGCTACGGAAGGCCAGGAATGCGTATGGTGAGGCGATCATAGAGGCCAAACGGGAGCACTGGGAGGAGTTCCTGGAGAATGCAGCCGACCAGGATCTTTGGATGGCAAATCAATACTTCAAGGAACCGACAGGAGATGGAGGAAGGTCAAGAATACCGACACTCAAAATCCCAGGGGAAGCCGCAGATGGACCGCCTCAGGAAATCAACACTAACGAAGGAAAGGCGGAAATACTAGCGAAGATATTTTTTCCCAAGAAGCCAGATCAGTCAAGAGTACTGGAGAACTACGACTACCCAGAACC